>PVJA010005433.1:0-70580 GCA_004027025.1 Myocastor coypus
CCAGGTGTGGGATAGCTGAATCAAATGGTAGCTATATTTTTGTTGAGGACCCTCCATGTTAGATATACTATTTTCCTTTGCCTTTGATATGTTTCATCTACTGCCTTTTCCTTGCAGAGAAGCATTTTATTTGGCTTGTAAGTTTGTAAAAACTATACCCACTAAAACTGGTATTAAAATTTTTTTAAAAAGTCAAGGAGGGCAGGCAAGATAACTCAGCAAACTAAGTACCTGCTTTAGTAAGCATAGGGGTCAGGGTCCGATCCTTGGTCCCACATGCCATGCCAGCCCTGCCCAAGCGGTGCACTGAGCCAGTGAACAAGACTGGGTGTGGTGGCACACACCTGTAATCCCAGCACTGGGGAGGCTGAAAACAAAGGATCACTATGAATCCAAGCTGCGTAGTGAGATCCTGCACCAAATACATAAGATGAGAAAAAAAAATATTCAAGGAATGTTTAAAACAAAAATCAAGACTGCAGGTACCACTACTGAGGGAAGGAGTCACCTCTGGTGGTAAAAGATACAATAACAAGTTTTTTCATAAAGCGTGTAATGTATTTCTTATCTTATGGGTTGGATTCTTCTTTAAATTGTACCTATGAATTATGTATTCTATACAATATCCTATAAAGTTGGAATGTTGTCTCACAAAGGATTACTTAAAAGGAATGGATTTAGAATCTTCCCAAGGAATGAAAATAGCAAGTGGGATGAAGGAGAAAAGGAAGGCAGGGAACTTAAGAATAAAGTTTGACCAAGTGCAGTGTATAGTGGCTCTACTCAATGAAAACGGATGTGGCTACAAGAATAGATCTGAAAAAAAAAAATGCATCATAGGCAACAGAAATATATGAATTCAGAAGAATCTAGGCTCAAAAGTAGATTAAATAATATGAGGGTATGGTTAGAAGGTAAAGCTGTGACCCTACGTGGCCTTGCTTCAGAAGCAAGTTGAATGGTAGGAAAAAAACCAAGAGAACATCAAGATTTAAGAGCTTACTACACAAGGCCTTTGACTCAGAGTCCTTAGAGTTGAAAGTGGAAGTTAACAATTTACTAATTAATCTGCTCTGCTAAAGACACTGGTTTGATGTTCTGTTATACAGGTCTTGCTTTAACTTGCCCTTAACCACCCAGCACAAAAATTTAAATGTGACACATAAAATAGAAAGGTAGTTTAGTATGCTGAGCTGTGAAACGCTCTAATGAACAGCTTCCAATGTTGCCAGTTTTGCCAGTAACCCACTGCAATTATGGAACATTTGACTATGTACACAACTATCTTCTCTTAGATCAAAAGGAAGAAATTTATTGTACTAATAACCATTAGAAAATTTATCATGTCTACACCCTGGGCTCTGTATAAACACAATGAGGACAACAATATGCATATATATATATATATATATATATATATATATATATATATGATAGAAAGCTACTCTGTCTTAGTTCATTGAGAATAAAAGTTTAAAAGTTTGTACTCATATTATTTAGACAAAAAAAAAAAAAAAAAAAAAGACATTGGTTTGCGTCTGGTATTTTTTGTTTAAAATCAGACTATCTTCCAGTACATTTGTTCATCTGGGTCTTCGGAGCCTATGACTGACTGTATGAAAAAAAACTTAGTAAACTTTGTCCTGGTCTCTCTTCATAAAAGTATAAGGTCTTAGAAATTCAACCAGAAATCAAGTACTAGCAAATAAGAATCAAAAAATGGGAAGGTAAAATTTAGGGGCAAGATCAATAAAAGTAAAGAAAAAAAAAAGCCTAGAGCAGGTATCTACACAGATAGATTGATGAGACAGAAAAAGCAAAAGTAAGCCAGCTCTGATTTTAATCTAAATCCACACCAAAAATATTACAAGAGAGCTGTTGTCATTACTCCCTTTGCTCTTGTTTTGATGTTTTCTGCCACCATGAACAACTGCCCTGTGCTACCTGCTACTCTGCACTGGAACCAGCCAAATATGGATTGAAACCTCCACAAACTAGTACATCCCTCTGTGGAGGTATAACAAGAATACAGGCCAAAACCTAAAACAGAATAATATTTTCTGCATGGCTATGTTTTCTTTGGATTTCATGATAGAATCCTGCTGTGATTCCTTCAAGACCTGGGGTTTTCTGTGTTGGACTGCTTTCATTACATTCCACAGATTCCTCCATGAGCTGTTTCTCCTCTTCCATGCCATGCTGCTTTGTAACCAGCTGACTATGGATTTGAAACCTTTATAAACTAGCCAGAAGGAGCTGCAGAGCCCAGTAGCCAGGCCCAGGTAGTCCACTTAAGTGGGCACCGACACAAAAAGCCAATTCCAGCACTCAGACCTGAGTGAGGCCATGCAAGCTGAGTTCAAGACTGGTAGTACTACACTCAGTGAGCTGAAGTGTACTACTGGGCCCAGCAGTGCCCAGGATGAGACTCAGAACTACAGTGAAGATACATGCAGCATGGAGATGGGAGGGGGTAACTTGGATGAACTAGTTTGCTTGGAAGAATCCAGGTACATCAAGAGGAGATGACCAGATAGAACACAGGGAAACTAATTTAAGTACCAACTCTCAATTTACTATCTGCTTTTTAATATAGCTATAATGTTTGCTCCTATGGTCTAAAGTACAAACACATTAGTTACAAGAGTTTGTCAATTTCTAAATTTAAGTAGCTATGATTAGTACTGCTAATTGTACTACTGCAAATAGGATATCATATCTACCTTAACCACATGTTCTCCCTTGGGTAATAATATGTGAACTGAATAATAACCTCACTGAAGCCATATACCAAAGAATGGAGGACAGTGCCAAATGGAGAACAATATCTCACTCTCAATCATTAGAGGAGGTAAAATCTTGGGAGACACACAAAACCAAGAATCTCTGACATAGGAGAGACACCTAAGGAAGAGACCCTTTAAAGAGAGTTTCTGGTTACAATGATATAGCCAAATACTATCAAATTTTCACAAAGAAGTATCACAGAAAACAAAATAAAGAGTTCTCTATGAAATAAAAATAATAAAAAGAATCATACACAAGAGCAAACACAAGAGACATCAGCATAGAAGAAAATGGAAGTCACACACCTGAAATCTTTAAAATAATAGCAACTGAAGTAAAGAAATAACTGCAGAAGAGTACTGAGGAAATTAAATCAGAAATAATCGCCCAGGTATAAATAAATAAATAAATAAATAAATAAATAAATAAATAAATACTATGATAAAAATGCTAAGCATTTCAAAAATTATGCAAATGAAAAAATAGAGGAGAGAGCCTTTTTACCAAAATTGTGCCAAAGGTAAAAAAGGAAGCACCTCCCTTTGCCAAAGCTGAAGCTAAAGCAAAAACTTTGAAGGCCAAGAAGGCTGTGCTGAAAGGCATTCACAGCCACAAAAAGAAGATAGGAACATCACCCACCTTTCTCCATCCCAAGACACTGAGGCTCTGGAGGCAGCTCAAATATCCTCAGAAGAACATCTCCAGGAGAAACAAACCTGACCACTCTGCAATCATCAAGTTCCTCCTGACCACAGAGTCAGCCATGAAAAAGATGAAGGACAACAACCACTCATGTTCATTGTGAATGGCAAAGCTAATAAGCACCAAATCAAACAAGCTGTAAAGAAGCCCTATGACATCGATGCTGCCAAGGTCAATACCCTAATCAGACCTGATGGGGAGAAGAGGACATATGTTTAACTGGCTCCCAATTATGATGCATTGGATGTTGTCAGCAAAATTGAGATCATCTGAACTGAGTCCAACTGGCTAATTCTAAATGTATACCTTTTTTCCCAGAGGAAAAAAAATGAGGGGAATAGAAAAATAATGGAAATCTTGAATGAGCAATATAGGAAAGAAATAGAATGTATAAAGCAGATTCAGAGATAGAGAGGCATTTAAAAACTCCATTAAAAGTTGGCAAAACTATTTGAATGAAAATGAAGATAGATTTTTCAGACCTTGAAGACACCATTAGAGCTAGTAACCAGGGAAGGAAAAATCTCTTAAAAACAATGAAGATCCATGAAATAATAACTCAATATCTGCAAAATGATGCAAAAATGAACAACATAAGACTAATAGGCATCAATGAGAAAGAATGAGCCAACACAAATGACTTAAAAAGAATATAGGCAGAAGTAATAGCAGAGAATGTCCCAAATATAGGGGAACAAACTGACATTCAGATAAGCAAGGCATATAAAACTCCAAGTAATATCAATCCAATTAAAACTACATCCAGACATATAATAATTAATTGAGATCCCAAGTCACTGAAGAAAGGGAAAAGATCACATTTAAAGGAAAATATGTCAGAATAACAGATTTTACATCACAAACCACAAAGTCAAGAAGAGTATGGAGTGAAGTATTTTAAGTCCTACAAAAAATCAAAGTCCAACCCGGAGTGATATAGCTTGAAAAACTCTCTTGCAAATTTAACGGGGAGGTAAGATATTTTTACAACAAAGAACAAGTAAATAAATTCATGACAACCAAAACAACCCTACATAGAGTACTAGAAGACATGCTAGAAAGAGATCAAAATGATCACAATTCCAATGATAATAACAGAAAGAACTCACTAACCAGGAAAAACAATTAAACACAGGAGAAAAGTAGGGAGCCATCAACAGAAAAATAACATAACAGACATAAGCCAATAAATATCATTATAACTATCAGTGTAAATGGACTCAATTCATGAATTAAAAGAAATATATTGGCTGAGTGGATTAAAAAAACAAATTCCAACAATATACTCTCTACAAGAAACACTTTTTAACCCATAAAGAAATTCATAGGCTGAAAGTCAAAGGATAGAAAATAATACTACATGCTCCAGGGACTCAAAAAAAAAGCAAGGGTAGCTATCCTGTTTGCAGATGATCTGAACTTCAAACCAAAGATGGAATGAGATAAAGAAAGTCACTGCATATTTTTTAGAGGAAAAATTCATTAGGACGAGATAACAGTCATAAATATGTGTGCACCAAATATGGAAGCACTAAACTATGTAAGACAAATTTTAAAGGACATGAAAATTCTAAAAACCAGTGTCATAATCCTAACAGGGAAACTTCTTTTCTCAAAAATATAGGTCAAGCAGACAAATAATTAGCAAAGTAGCAGAACTGAACTAAAACTTTGAACAAATGGACTTAGTGGATATATAGTGTATTCCACCCAACATCTGAAGACACATTCTTTTCAGTTGCGTATTGGATGTTCTCCAAAATATACCACATATTAGCCATAGGTCATGCTTAAGTAAATGCAAGAA
Source organism: Myocastor coypus (assembly GCA_004027025.1). Classification (NCBI taxonomy): domain Eukaryota; kingdom Metazoa; phylum Chordata; class Mammalia; order Rodentia; family Myocastoridae; genus Myocastor; species Myocastor coypus. The sequence goes on from PVJA010005433.1 coordinate 5,297, forward strand.
AATAGAAATTGTCCCATGCATATTATTTGACCACAGTTCAATGAAAATGGAAATTAATGACAAAAGAAACCACAAAAAAAAAATAAACATATGGAAATTAAATAACACCCTCCTCAGTAACCAGCAGGTTACAGATGAAGTGAAACAATATCTACAATCAAAATTTAAACACTACTTACCAGAATTTGTAGGATGCAATGAAAGCAGTTCTCAGAGGGAAATTTACAGGGATAAACTCACACATTTGAAAAAAAATGGAATGAAAAAAATACTCATTTTCTGTACCTCGAGCTTTTACAAAAAGAAGAGCAAACAAAGCCCAAAGCCCAAAAACAGGAGGACAAATTACAAAGATCGGAGCAAATTTAATATATTTGAGATAAAAATATAAAGAATTAATGAATCAAAAGGCTGGTTTTTTGAAAGATTAAATAAAACTGATAAACCCCTAGCCAACATTATCAAAAAGAAGAAAAGAAAAAACCCAAATCCAAGCAATAAGGAATGAAAAGGATGACATTAACACAAATCCTATGGAAATTCAGATGATGATCAATAGCTACTTTGAAAATATTTCCTCTCACAGAGCTGAAGACACAGAAGAAATGGGCAGATACCTAGACAGGTACAAATCACAAAAACTGAATCAAAGGAGGTGGGGAGATAACTCAGTAGAATAAGTGTTTGCCTGGCAAATGCAAGGACCTGAGTTCAATCCTCAGTACCACAAAAAAACATAAATCTATAAATGTAATGCATGTTATCAATAGAGGTAAAACCATGTGATCATCTCAATAAGTGCAGATAAGGCTTTTGACAAAGTGCAACACTCATTCATGCTCAAATCACTACAGAAAATTAGAATAGAGGACCTCTACCTCAATCTGATAAAAGCTATCTATGACAAACCAACAGCCAACATCATCCTAAATGAGGAAGAACTAAAAGCTTTTACTCTAAAATCAGATGCAAGACAAGATTGTCCTCTGTCACCATCCTTATTCAATATGGTTCTTGGAATTGTTAGCTATATAAATAAAAGAGATAAGCCAGGCGTGGTGGCTCATGCCTGTAATCCCAGCACTCGGGAGGCTGAGCCAGGAGGATCGGTGCAAGTTTGAGACCAGCCTGGGCTACAAAAGTGAGCTCAAAGCTAGCCTGAACTGCATAGCGAGACCCTGTCTCAAAAAGACAAAAATAAATAAATAAATAGATAAATAAATAAAAGAGATAAAAAAGAAATAAGAATAGGTGAAGAAGTTAAACTATCATTAACAGATGGCATGATACTTGGAAGAACCAAAAAACTCCACCAAGAAGGTCCTACAATTAATAAACAAATTCAGTACCATAGCAGGATGCAAAGTCAGTAGTCAAAAATCAATAGCATTCCTCTACACAGATAACAAACACACTGAGAGAGAAATTAAAGGAACAATATCCTTCACAATAACATCGAAAGAAGAAAGAAAGAAAGAAAGAAAGAAAGAAAGAAAGAAAGAAGGAAGGAAGGAAGGAAGGAAGGAAGGAAGGAAGGAAGGAAGGAAGGAAGGAAGGAAGGGAAGGGAAGAAAGAAAGAAAGAAAGAAAGAAAGAAAGAAAGAAAGAAAGAAAGAAAGAAAGAAAGAAAGAAAGAAAGGGACGGACAGTCTTAGGAACAAATTAATATTAATCTAACAAAGGAAGTAAAAGATCTATACAATGAAAATTATAATATTCTGAAAAAAGAGACTGAAGAGGATTTCAGAAAATAGAGATATTGTGTGATCCTGGATAGGAATAACAAACATTGGGAAAAATGACCATACACATGAACAAAAGCCAAACTAGATGGGAAATACTTCAAGGAATCAACAACTGGAATATCATGTCATTGAGAAGTTTCTACATGTCAAAAGAAATCACCAACAAAGCAAAAAGATAACCAACAAATTGGGGAAAAAAATCTAAGCCAACAATCACTCAAAGTTCTTCTACCTAGAATATATAAACAACTAAAATAATTATGCCCCCAAATTTTAAAGACCCAATTCAGAAATGGGTATCACAGACAGATGTACACCTCTCAGAGGAAGAAATAGAAGTGGCAAGTAAATATATGAAAAAATGTTCCACAAACTTGGTCATTTGAGAAATGCAAAAGAACACAGCACTGAGATGCCAACTACAAAGAATATCTGTGATAAAGAAGTCAACCAATAACAAATGTCGGAGAGGCTGTGGGGAAGCAGAAACCCTTCACTGTTGGTGGGAATGTAAACTGATACAACCATTATGGAAATTAGTGTGGGAATTCCTCAGAAAATGAGAACTGGAAATTCCATTCAAACTAATGTTTCCCCTTCTGGGTATTTTCTCCAAAAAAACTGAAATCATCACAGCATATTGATTTATGTGCATCCATGTTTCCAGCAGCAAAATTTGTCATAGCTAAATCTTGGAGACAACCAAAATTCCCATCTCCTGAGGAATGGATGAACAAAGATGTGGAATTTTTATACAATGGAGTAGTAACTTAGCTATAAAGAAATACAAACTTAAGGCCTTTATAGGTAAGTAGATACAACTGGAGGCTATAGTCATAAATGAAGTAAATCAGACCCACATGTGTAAATATCATATTATCACCCTAGCTTAAGAACCTAAAAGAGTAAATAAAAATTGATGGTACAATATGGGTAGCAAAATGGAAAGAAACTAAATATAATGAGGGAAAGGAGAAAAGATAGGAAAAAGGGAAAGGGTAAGATTCATGCAAGTACATACAAAGAATGGCTGTAATGATTGCACTAATTTCCATCAGTTTTTTTAATAGCAGTTAATCTTTAGAATTTTCACTTTGACTAACTCTGTATGTTGATATCTGCAATCTAAGCAACTACATTGAGGACAGCAATGTGCAATTGCTGTAACAGAAAACGTCACTGAATTCCTCTCATTTTAATCTTCCAAATGGATCACATTTCTAATGCCTTATCAATTATTATTATACTCCCCTTAAAACAATTTTTATAAGCAAAAAATGCAAGAAAAAAATTACAGAACCTGTGCTGTAATATCCTATAACTCAGTGGTTTCCCAAGTTTTCTGTTCAAGGAGATTAAGGGACCACAGAGGAAAGGTATTGAAGGTAAACAGTGTGCCTAAGGAGTCACCTGGAGAGAAAATATTCTCTCAAGCTTTCACAGAGAGCAAACTGGTCAAACGATGGCCATGACTCATCCAGATGGCTGACACTGACAACAGTTCTACAAAGCACTGTACATGGTTCCAAAGTAAATCCTGAGGGGACTTGGCTGACCTTGAAAGATACAAAAAATACAGGTTTTGTTATATAGGTCTTGCTTTAACTTGCCCTTGACCACCCAGCAGAAAAGCCTAAACATGACATATAAAGTGTAAAGGTAGTTTAGTATGCTGAGCTGTAAAAGGCTCAAATCAATAGCTTCCAACATTGCCAGTTTTACCAATAACACACTATAATTATGCGACATTGGACTACGTATACAACTATCTTCTCTTAGATCAAAGAGAAGAAATCTATTGTACCAATAACCATTAGAAAATGTATCATGTCTACACCCTGTGGCCTGTATAACTATAACAAGGACAACAATATACATTGTATCAATTATTGTGAATAACCTACTAACATGTTTTGAAACTGTCACATTGTAATTTCTTATTAAAAGTAATAATTTAAAAATTAATTAATTAGTTAAAAAGGAAAAATTGCAAGAAAGATGAAAGTACAAATAAATATCATTCTTCTGGCCAGGAAAATAGCTAAGAAGAATAAGCACTTTCCTGGCAAGTGCAAGGGCCTGAGTTCAATCCTTGATCCCACACACACAAAAATAAATAAATAAAATAAAATCAATATCATTCCTAAACTTAAATTTTAACACAACCCGGACAATATATACATTAAGATGTCAGTGTGAGACAAGATGATTACTTTGAAAAAACCTTGGCAGCTTCTTATAAATCATACGATTTAGCAATCCTATTTTAAGGCATTTACCCATGAGAAATGATAATATGTCTTAACTCAGACTTCTAGATGCATGTTCATAACAGCTTTATTCACAATAGTCAAAAAATTATTAACGTTTTACAACTAGCTATTTCAAATCTGAATTTATTGTTCACATGAACATTGGGATGCAATCAACATTCTTTACTTATATTCTCATTTTTAGAGAATCCCACAGTTTCTTATTGAATAAAAATTTTGAAGTCAAGAGCTGCATTTCTTTATCTTTGTGTCTGTCATATGTAGTTTATCATAGTATATGATATATTCTGAATAAGTATTAGTCATGATATAATTTAGTACCATTTTAGGTCTGCCAAAGGCCATAGTAATACTTTAAGTCTCAAAACTAGCATACTGTACAAGAGATGTATTTTCACTTCATCTGGAGTTAAGGGCACTACAGGAAGCCCTCAATGATCACAGGTTCCACAAGGATTGAAGTTAGCCACTATATGGTAGCTCTAGCAAGAGGACCAGGTTTCCAGATGGGAAGTTAGACTTTCTTGTTTTTGCCCTGATAGACTGTGATTGTGCAATCCTAAATGCACATTGGAAAACATTAACCACTAAAATCTTTCAATGAAAAGGATTCTAGATCAAGCTCCAGAGGGATCTGACAAGTCCATTATTTCCTCTGATTTCCAGGACATTTCATTACAGAAGTACTGAGCATCTTATAATAAGGAAAAAGACAAAAAAAAATAGGCAACTAGATTTCCCCAGGTATATCATTAAGGTCAAAGTCTGCCTAATTCAGTAACTAGTTTAACTGCAGTATTCTAGAATAAATTTCTAAGCATTATTGGGACGGTATACATTATCAACTTAAAGTGGCAATATGAGTTGTATTTCACTTTGAATTTGCATTTTTATTTTCAACTAAAATAAAGAAAATCAAAAGCACAACACTCCAGACTTCATCCAAACAATAATTTGATAAGATGATACTCCTTAAATATAAACACCAAAGCTGTTCTTACTTTGTTTCCAATCAAGGAAAAGTTTGGAATGACATCAGGTAAGCACATTGCATTGTTCCATTCATTGCAGCCACCCTCATTAGAGCTGTCCTTGTAAAGGCTGTGAGAATGCCAAAGTCCAAAATACGTTTTAAGTTAACATGCACATTCCAAATTCCCCTGAGAAGATGAGAGGTCATTATCAAAATGGAATTGTACAATGGGCTGGCTTTTCTCTAGAGCAATCACTCCCTCATTTATTCCTCTTATTGCATGTTTCTTTCTATCATAATTACTGCTTCTAGCCTTTGAGAAGATTTCAGTGCTTGATAAAATAAAGAAAAGAAATACAAAATATTCCAAAGTGTCTAGAAGTTCTTTCCTGAAAATTGTGCCTACTTTAGCCATTTTTTTTTCATATAATTGCATCTTGTATAAAAGAAAACATTGCCATTTGAACTCTATGGAAGTTATCTAATGAGTTTCAGCCACATAATATTTTTAAGTCCTTCAGAAATATGTACAGACCTCATTTTGGTAGATCAGACTGCCCTGGGTTCTAAACTCTTTCCTCGACTGGATGACATTGGTCAAATGATTTAACCTCACTAAGCTTCAGGTTTCCTCCCCATAAATATTGATATTGGAATTAGATAAAGAGCTAAGTGTCCGGTTTCCAGATACTCAGTAAAACCACCTATAAGATGATGAGGTAAATACATTGATTAAAGCCTGGGAAGTAGGAGGAAAGTTGGAGAAGGAGAGAAATGGATAAAAGTTAGAGAAACCAGGTGAAGCTGAGGAACAAAAAAGTAATAAAAAATTTCTCCAACATAACTGCTTCACCCTAAAGATTTTAGAAATCAACCGAAATCAACATGTGTTTTCTGCTTATCCAGGTAATCAAGAGGGCCCTGATACAGGGACTATACATACCACTGAATTTTACGAACATGCAATAAGTTGAGAATGGCTAATACAATCTTTGCCCTCCACAATCCTATATTCTTTCAGACATCCTGGATAATTGGTATTGAATGGGATTGTGGGAGGAAAATCAGTAAATATTTAGCCCTCTTGGTTTGAAAAAGCCTTAATTTATTCAATTAACATGTTGTCAGGCATTGTTGATTTACATGTATGTCCTTTGAGTTACACAAGACCTTGTAAGGGAAATTTCATTTTTGTGTTCCTAGTACCTGGCACCCAGAAAGTCTCAAAGATATCTTGAAATAAGTAAGCCAACAACCGCATGAAACTCAGCACAGAAAAAAAAAAAATTGAGAAAGGTTAAAAATAGGTTTCTACCTTCCAGGAATCAATATTCAGGAGTTGGGAATGGCAAAACAAGAGCAGAATACACTAGTCCAGAAAATCTGCAGATCTGCTCTGCAGATCATGGACAAGCTGCAGAAGGATCCTTGGGGGAAGGGAAATGTGAGCCTTATGAAAGATGCAGTTCCTTCTAATACTAGCTCTGAAGTTACAGAGGCTTCCACGTGAAATGGATGTTCAAGTAAGTTTAGGAAACACCATCCTAGACTACTGTGTGACAAACCAAACGACACTTAAAAGGCTTTTCATCAACTGCTTCATTTTTCACAGAAGGATGATAAGACCTAGAAAGATGAAGTGATTTCCCTGGGGTTGTACAGTGAATTTAGACCTAAGGACTCCTGACTTGGAGTTTTGTTAATTTTGCTATTCCATGGAGGCTTTTCTCTGTTCAGGAAAACTCTTCTAATTGCGTATCTGCAACCCAGGCTCCTCCACTTGAGGAGCCACTGCTGATTACGTGATAACTCCACTTCTACTGTTTTCCTTCAAAACTCCTTTCTCTAACTCCACACTACTCTAATATTGGCATCAGCATCTTCCACCCACCTAGAACAACTTGTGGCCAATATGTTGCCATGTTAATAACCACAAATGCAAGGAAAAACCAGAGTAATGAGTATTAGGGAAAAAATTTCTGAATGATTTGTTTTGCTTTCTTATTTTTCACACACAAACAAAGCAGTCCCTTCCACGCTGCCTGCCTTTCCCTAACCTACTCAGGCACTTTCATCCATCAGTCTTTGTTGTAGCTCTTTCCTTGGCCTACAGCATCTTCCCTAACTCCACCTCAGTCTTCATGTGCTCAATCATCAAAGTTTATTTCAAAGCTTCCTCTGACAAGCTTTTAGTAATCCTGCCATATAAGAGCTGGAATGGGGTGGGGGGTGCAAGATGTTGACCACAGTGTTCCCAGGACAAGATTACATCTTCTGAGAACAATAAAAAGAACAGTAGTTCCCTATTAACTTGTACAGGCAACCAGGTGTGGAGAACAGATTGTATCCATCTTAACCTTTACCTCTTTTGAAGTTTTACCTGTTCCTTATTTTTCAAAATCTCCTTCAGATATGTCATGAATGACACATGACTCCATTTGGTTATGTTTCTTGCTTGCTAATAAAAATAAGCTAATTGAAGAGCTTTGTGAGCTTGTTCACTAGAAGTAAGTCTCCTCTCAGGCCCCCTGTACTTTGAAATTGTGCTTGTTCTCTCCCCAAGCAGGTATCCAAGGGGCTGATCAAGCCCTGGTAGCTGCTGCCTAAACTGAGACTTTCTGAAGCTGATGGGGAAGGCCCACCAGAGTAGGAAAAGTAGTGTGGAGAATTTGACAGGATTACTAGCAAGAGGAAGTTTAGAGAAGGTGAAAGTAAGTCACTTCACTACTGTAACGAGGATGCCACATCTGCTGTAATCAGTTCTGCTTTGTGCAATGATATTGGAAATCTCTAGGGCCATAACCTCATCAAACCCTACACCAAAAGATGGGAAACTGAGACAAACAAAAACCAAAATTTCACTTTCAATTAATTAGGAAGATAGGATCTTGAGACAAACACAAACCAAGAATTATCTGCACACACACACACAAAAAAAGCTATACCTAAAAACTTATCCAAGACAAAACTTAATGCTAGAAATATAGTTACTTTAACTAAAACAAAGAAGGTTCATTAGTAGCCTTGCTTGATTTTTATCTTTTCTGATTTTGCTGGGGGTTTTTTTGTTATTGTTGTTGAATCGTGATTTTTTTGCTTTTTTTTTTTTTTTTTGTTAAGTGAGAATTAAATTCTGATATACTTAAAGGCTATGTTATCCAATAGTAATAATTACTGTATATGTTTATAATATTATATAAGTAAAATGCATTGATGAAAACAGAGAGAACAATGCTATTTTGACTGTATTTACTAGCATGTGCAGAAAAGTCACAGTGCTATCAAAGCTAAAGTATAAATCAAATGGCCCCTGCATTAGCATAACTGAAAAATTACTCTTTCTTGGCTGTATACTTTTTATTACTTTTAATAAGGAATAACAATGAAACAGTTTCAAAACACCTTTGTAGGATAGCCATAATAATTAATACAATGCATATTGTCTTCACAGTAGTTGCTCAGAGTACAAGACGCAGACATGATAACTTTTCTAAACATTATTAGTACAAATATTTCTTCTTATTGAACTAAGACAAAGGGGCCTGTGAGATGGCTCAGTGGACTAAAGCACCTGACTGCTTTGGAAAGTTTAGGCAACCGCAGGGACCTGGGGTCAATCCCTGGCACCACATGCTGTGCCAGCCCCACTCCCATGGCAGGCTGAGCTGGCCAAAAATAAATAAATAAATAAAGTTTAAAAATTAAAATAAGAGGAAAGTAGTTTATACATAGTCCGATAGTCCATATTAGTAGTGGGTTATCAGCAGAACTGGCAATGTCAGAAACTGTTGACTTGAGTTTTTACAGCTCAGCATATTAACATCACCTTAAAAATAGACCTGTGGAGCAATGGAATAAATTAGAAGATGCAGAAGCAAATACAAAGACATTCAGCCACCTTATCTTTGACAAAGGGGCCAAACATGTTTACTGGAAGAAAGATAGTTTCTTTAACAAATAGTGCTAGAAAAACTGGATATCTACATGCCAAAAACTAAACCTTGACCTGGGTCTATCATCAGGCACTAAACTAAAAGTCAAAATGGATTAAAGATCTAAATATTAAAACAGAAACACTAAATCTCCTAGAAGAGAAAGTAGAAGGAAATCTTGAAGACCTTGGAGTAGGAAAACAGTTCATGGACAAAAATCAAAAGAATTAAAGAAAGAATTAACAACTGGGACCTCCTCTTGTTGAGAAGTTTTTGCACATCAAAAGAAATTATCAACAGAGTGAAAATACAATGCACAAATTTTGAAAAAAAATTAACTAATAAGAATTGAAACAAGGTCTTCTATCTAGAATTTACAAAGAACTAAAAAACATTAGGGCCCCAAAATTCAAAGTCCCAGTCCATAAATGGGCATCTGAGATGAACACACAATTCTCAGAGGAAGAAATACTAGAATCTAATAAATACATGAAAAAATGTTTTACATCACTAACTATCCATGAAATGAAAATGAATTGTTTTTTAGGGTAGTTTTTGTTGTTGTTGTTGTTGTTGTTGTTTTTGTTGTTCTTGTTCTTGTTGTTTTTGGGGTTTTCTGGTGCCAAGGACCAAACACAGGACTGTCAGCTTGCTAGCCAAGCATTCTATCACTGAGCCATATCCCTGGCCCAAGAGGTCATCAAAGAAAATAAAATAAAACTTTATCTGTAATAGAAAATATAAAGATGAAGTAAAATGGAGTCTCAGACCTCCAACCACTTGAAAACCAATCCAGGAGATCTGGCATGAAAGAAACTGGAAGGTACACACCTAAAATCTATGAAATGATAGCAACTGAAGTAAAAAATATTCCAGAAGACTGTGGAGGAAAAGTGATCAGAAATAATCTCTCAGATAAAAAAAAAAAAAAAGAAATGGCAACCATAGTGAAAGAAATGCTCAGCATGTCAAAAAGGTGGTATAATGTTTTCTAAAAAAAAGAAGAATATAGTAAAATGATGGAAACCTGGAATGAACAATATAGGAAGTAATTGGAATGCATAGAGCAGATTCAAATAGACATCGATGAAATTAAAATTTCCATTGAAAGCTGAAAAAAATCCCTGGAACAAAACTGAAGGTAGACTTTCAGATGTTGAAGATAGGATCATAGTTAGCAATCAAAAAAGAAAAGCATTCTTAAAAATAACAAGAAACCAGGAAACAATTGAATAGCTGGAAGAGAATGCAAAGAAAACCATCACATAAGACTGGTAAGTGTCAATGAAAAAGCATAAATGACATAAAATGGTGATTTGCAGCAGCAATAGCAGAAAAGTTCCCAAGCACGGGAAAAGAATCTGGCATACAGATAAGCGAGATGGAGAGGACTTCAACTATCCAAAACCAAAATAAATCTATACCCAGACCCTAATAATCAAGATCCCAGAAATTCTAGAAAGAACAGAATATTATGTATTTTTTTTTTATTTGATACAGGATCTCACTACACAATTCAGACTCTTGTGATTCTCCTGTGTCAGCATCCCCGCCACTGGGATCACAAGTGAGTGCCACCACAACTGAGTAACAGAATATTAAAAACTGTTAGTGAAAAGAAATGGACCACCTATGAAGGAAAGCCCATCACAAGCACAGCAGATTTCTCAACACAAATCATCAAGTCAAGAAGAGTTTGGAGTGAAGTACTCCAAGTACTGAAAGCAAATAACTTGCATCCAAAATTGTTGTGCTGTGCAAATATATCTTTCAAATTAATAGGTAAATAAAACACTTCCACAACAAAGAACAGCTGAAGAGTTCATGACCACAAAACCAACCCTACAAAGAGTATGGAAATATATTCCAGAAGGAGACAAAAATGACCACAGTTCCAAGAACAACAACAAAAAGAAACCACCAAGCAGGACAAGTAACTAAATGGAGTAGAAATACATAAAACTAACTGCAGAAAATTAATGACAAAGATAAGCAAATATGTATCAGTTATAACCATTCATGTAAAGGGCGTCAATTTACCAACCAAAAGAAACAGAGTGGCAGACTGTCTCAAGAAACAAAGGTTGCTGCCGGGCGTGGTGGCTCACGCCTGTAATCCCAGCACTGGGGAGGCTGAGGCAGGAGGATCGGGTGCAAGTTTGAGACCAGCTTGGGATACAAAAGTGAGCTCAAGGCCAGCCTGAACTGCATAGTGAGACCCTGTCTCAAAAAGATAAAAAAAAAAAAAGAAACAAAACAAAACAAACAAAAAATGTTTACCTTAAAAAGAAGCTCATAGACCTGAAGTCAAGGAATAGAAAACAACATTTTATGTGATAGGAATCTACAAAAAGGAAAAGCGGGGAGCAGCTATTCTGGTTGCAAACAATGTGAAACCAAAGATGATCAAAAGATAGAGAAAAGGTCGCTATATACTTATTAGGGGAAAACTTCAAGAGGAAGAGACAACAACCAGAATTATGTGTGCACCAACTAAGGGAGACACAACTGTATAAAAAAATTTAAAAATCAAGATATAAAAAAATCAAGAAAGCAATATAATTGTAATACTAGTTTCTACTAGTTCATTGAGAGGAACAGTTAGTGTTCATATTATTGGATTATTTTTGCATGCCTCTACCTGGTAGTCTGAGCAACTAGTTTGAAAATATTAATATGCAATATAATGACCATTGTTGATTTCCCATCATCTTGTTTTGAAATTTAATATCATTTTTTTTCTTTTTTGTCATTGTCTTTAAAATTAAAAAAAAATTAACATGCTGCAAGTGATTATCAAACAACCCAAATTATAGAGTGGGAGAAAATTTAAGAAGGACCCAGGACACCATTTTAACATGGAGTTTGATAAAAGCTGTATTAGAACCTTTGTGTGTTGCAACAAGTGCCACTAAGTTCCCCATGAGGTAGCAGTAAAAGATTAGGAGAATAGAGAAACTTTCTCAGCCCACATCTATGTAATTTTTAGAGATTGAAGCAGGGCATTCAAGATAACAGCAGGATTATTGTCATCATCAGGAATGGCAGCTGCAGTGGGCAGCATCAGGGGCAACTCAGGGTCTGAGATAGGGAATGAGGCAGCCACCATGATCTAGAATTGGGCTGTGTGGCACAAAGCCAGCTTCGCCCTCTCTGCTTTCCTGGGCATGGTGTTGTGTGCCTGTAGTCCCAGCGATGCCAGGGACATCCACAGACAGACTCCTTATTCACAAGTGGCCAAAATTATCATGTTTCATTTAGCTCTTAAAAGTGCAAGTAGAGGTTGCAAACAGATCCTTAGAGCAGTTGAAGTCACAAAAAATCTTAGAAATTATCTAAGAGTTTGTCAAAATATGGGACCCAAATGCTATAGAGTTTTAATGCTATCCCAAGCTATAATAAGTCACAGAGGGGGTCCTACAAACACTGTTAGAACAGAAAGAAAGTCTCAATAGGTGACAAAAGTAATAGCCTTATGGAAGACACCCCATTAAATATTGCTAAACATATTATTGTGGTATGTTTGCACTGGTTATTGTACAAGGGGTACATTTTCTGTGGCTAAAACAATAAGCTTTCATTAAAGCATGCTCTTGGTACAAAACTAAATTAGGAGACAAAGATTTACATACAGTTATATTTGTTATTGCTAATTGCATGGAATACTAAGTGTATTTTATGTCATCCAGGTATGTAGGCTTTCTAAGATGTAAAATTAAGATTATTTATGGTTCTAAGCTTTTCATAGACTCAGATATCTGCTTTTCTCTTGTGCTTCAGCTACTGGTAATAAGAGATATATTTCAAATCAGCATGAGACTCCAAGTCAATTAACAGGTCTTCTAAAAAACTTATCTAATGAATACATTTGTCACTATCTTCTAAAGATTGACAATTAAGGGTGTTACAAAATAGTAACATGACTGTTACCCTGAAATGTTATGTGAGCCTTTTGAAATCAAGTTTTCTCTATAAACTGTATAATCCTACAGTTTTCTCTGTAAACTGTTAACACCCTACGGAGATTTGACTATTAAAATAACCATGGTTGATAAAAAGTTATAGCCCTCTGGCTACACTTTATATTTCATGCCAGGGATATAGCTCAGGGACACAGCACCTGCCTGGAAATCAGAAGGTCCTGAATTAAATTTAAAAAAAAAAAAACTTTATATTTCAAAATGTTTGATATTCAGATACAATTATAATACTTAAGCTCACTGCTCCCACTAAAATATTAATGATTAATGTCACTGATTTTCTTTTCTGGGTATTCAACAATGGAAGTTTAGAGACTTGAATTGAAAAGATAACTGGGCTAGGAAGGCAACCAATATTTTGGCCCTATCCCACCTATGTCAACAAGGACCCTGGACATGAGGGAACCTTTCCTACAAAAGCCTACAGTTTTGATAAATCACCTAACCACCTGAGCAGGGAGATTGCTGGATCCAAAAGGATAGGAAACAAATGTAGTACGCCAAAGGAGGGTCACCAAAAGTTGAAAGTCTTCCATGCTTTCACAAAAAGGAATGTGGCCAAACAAAGCTATGATCCATCTTGATGGCTGACACTAACAGAGGAGCTTAGAGGCTTTATACATGATGCTTTATACATGCCTAAGCAGACTTTATTGACTTTGATAAATAATGAGGTTAATTTTATATTTATATTATTATTATTATTATTATTATTATTATTATTATTATTATTATTATTTTGTGTTTTTGAGACTGAGTCTTGCTATGCAGTTGAGGCTGGCCTTGAGCTCACTTGTATAGCCCAGGCTGGTCTCAAACTCACACCAGTCCTCCTGCCTCAGCCTGCCAAGTGCTGGGATTACAGGTGTGCACCACTACACCTGGTTAGGAAGTTAATTTTAATCAGAACAGGTCTCAGTATAATTTGTCTTAAGCACCCAGCAGAAATGTTTAGCCAAAATATTTGTAAAAACAATGCCATAGTAATAAACTAGATATAATAAGAAGCTCCCATTGCTGATACATTTCGGAAATTTCCATCTACACTAATAACTGATGGATGTTATGGGTTATTAAGAAAAACCACAATAAAATCTTTTGTATTAACCAACCCTTCCTATCTCAAAGCAGCTCGATGGAAACTCCATCCTATATCTTTACAAACATGAGACAAGAATAAAAGCAAGAACATCCAAAGATAATCTCAAACACCTATAGTAATGCTGAATAAAGAAGAGTATTTTCAAACAAGTCCCACTAGAAGAGGAGTTATTGGGCTAGAGAGATAGCTTGATGGTTTACATGCTTGCCTGGCAAGCACAAGGACCCAGGTTCAATACTCAGTACCGCATGCCACGCCAGCCTCAAAACCCTGAATGTGCTGTGCCAGCCACTGAAACCAGGCATGGTGACACACACCTGTAATCTCAGTGCTGGGAAAGCTTAGACAGGAGGATCGCTATGATTCTAAACTGCATTGTGAGACCTTGTACCAAATAAATAAATAAATACAAAATAAATAAAAGATTTTTAATAAAAAAGAAGAGGAATTATTAATGTTTACAAAGGTGGTGAACACCTAGAGATGCTGGGAGAAACTAAGGTCAAATAGCCTCTCAAAAACTCAGATGATCCTATATCATCCATTTAACAGATATTTATTTAGTATCAATGAATATAAGGCACCAGAAAGTGAGTTTTTAAATTTATCTTAAATTCATAACAAGAAAAAAAAAATGAAACATTCCCACACGTATTATATAACAAATAAACACTTGTTAATTAAGCACACAGTATTTCTTAGAATTAGCTAGATAACAAAATTTAACAGTACATGGAAAAACAGTCTCTGTACCTGAAGTATTTATATTGCTAAGTAGGTAAAGAGACACACAGGGGAAAAAACTGTGAATTATATAAAACAGAAGCAGGTATATTAGTCTAGTGGTATGGCAAATAAATACTTTCTGAATTTTAAACATGAAGATTTAATTTATAGCCTCAGTGATCTGGGAAAGGGAGAGGAGTAGAGGAATGTAAGAAACTGAGATTGTCATACTTGAAAAATGATTAGGATCAGGATCCAGATAAAGATAAGGGGAAGCTCAATGTCAAAACTACAGCATGCAAAAAAGACTTGAAAATGAAAAAATCTGCTAGCAATTGAATAATAAAATTCACAGTTCAAAATAGGGATGAAGAAATATTTTTTTAAGTATTTGAATCATTCTCCAGAGCTATGTGTCCTCTAATCTGTTTCTCAGGTACCTGATGGCATATGACATTATATCAATGCCTACAAAACCAGCTTGACTCCCTTAGCCTCTGAGACTAGGTCCTAACACAATAGAAATGATACTTACCAGGATGCATGCCATCTTATCTTTCCTCAGAGTTTTAAAATCCCTTCCTAACTCCAGAAACTCAATATTCCAAGGGCACAGTAATCGAGACAGAGCAGGAAAAAAAACAAACAAAAAAAAAAAAAAAACATGCAAGATGTAAGCATGAGAAAATCAGATGATGCTCAAACCATGAGCAGCCTCATCCACGGCATGCTTAGAAGTGACTCAGTAAAGCACTTTTCCCCTTTTCCCCTCAGTTCTTCTCAGCGATTCTACACAGCTTTGAAAATGAGGTCTTCCTGGCTCCTTTTCCACACTTTACAACACAGTGGGAAAAAACTTTCAACTCTTGCAAACTGAAAAAACTTCCCTTACATTTCTTTCCATTCAACAATAACTCAGAGACAGCTAATGAGATTTTCTTTCCTCCGCTGAGCTCCCAGAAGCTATTCATTCTCCACCTGGCAGAATCTAACCATGAAAATTTTCACACAATTTATAGTTCTTCAGATAGCTAGAAAGAGATGAGAATAACTTAGTAATGCGAGTTACAATAAAGCTTAGAATTACAGACTTTGTTACAGTGAACATCATAATGGAGTATTTGTTTAAATGAACTATCTATTGATTCTGAAGACAAATGACATATTATATATCTTATTGCGCGTGAATGCACTAAAAGAGTGCTTGTGCCCAACAGCGAGCGGTTCACCCATCTTTCTTTGGTTTACTAGTTTGCATAGCCACAGCAAGTGCCTTCATCTCACTCACACGCAGACCCTGAGGATGCATCACTCAGTATCCATTGCCCAGCATGTAAACCTATGCAATAGCCAACGACATAACTGATCCATTCTTGTAAGATCTTCAAACAAGTAAACAGGGGTGATCTAACAGAAATAATACCAAGTGAACTTGAGACATTCCAACCTTCTTCTGCCTTAGTTTTCACATCTTTGAAGTCAAGGAGTTTACTTTATTATCTCTATGGTCTGAATCATTGAGCACTCTGTGGTTCTAAATTGGAAGGAAGCCTAGGGTTAGAATTAAGCTCATACTTAAGTCCTCAGATTGTTTTGATCCATGGAGTTTCTCCCCTAAAAGCCTACCACAAAGCCTTTGAGAGAGACCCTCAAGAGAGATAGGTGTATTCTTGCTCAAAAAAATCTCTCCTCTCCAGTCCCCTCCCTTGATCTGTATTTTAGCTGGTAGCAACAAATGTTCCTTGAAGTTTGAAGACACTTATGAAAAGAGTAAGAATCATTTTCATTCACCATCCTATTGTTGTTCAACTAGTAACTGTCTCCATAGGACAGGAAGTGTTGAGAGAATTAATTAGTTAATCTTCATGGAAGGCTTTGAGGAGAGGGAAAGCTATACATAGTGCTCAGAAGAATTAGGACTGGACAATTTTCAGGTCGAGCAATAAAAGCTCTAGAAGAACACATTTGAAGATTTAAACTGAGAGCAGAAAACAAAAGTGGAAAAAGAAAAGTCAGGATTGGATCATTCTACTTTGCTTCATTTCTGGCAAAGGCAAATCCAACCACAAAAAAATGACATTAATCAAAAGAACAAGAAAGCACTAGAAAGCAGTCATGCATTCAAAGGTAACAAGTAATGGAGCCAAAACCTATAGATGTAAGCTCCCATGTTGTGAGGATAAGGTCCTGCTTCCATGGAGGCCACGTGAAAGAACATTTCTGGGTCCCATCCTCTCAAGACTGCTTCACATTTCTCTCTTAAAAACCAATCTGTCTCCACAGACCAACTGCTATGCAAACCTGCTGCAGAAAAAGGAAGTGTCCACAGAAGATCATGGCCCATTTCTCTGAAGGACTCCCATACCACTGGAAAAATCTCAGATTCATTAGAACCAAAAAAACTTTGTCTATTTCCATATTTCTAGACCAGACAGCTAAACAACCTAGACAATTGAACCATTATCCTACCAATCTAGACCAAGAGCCATAAAATGTTTTACGTCACAGAAGTTGTCAAATGCCATCACAACCTGAACTAAAATTCTAGCAGCACTTTCATTAAAGCTGAGTGAATGCTGGCAGTACACTCATCAGACTCAGTCTCCACTAGTCTAGAGTCCTTCATAAATCTCTATTTCTTCAATGCATTTCAATGATTATGGTGGACATTACAGAGTTTTCTCAGTATTTAACACCTTGAGGATGGCTGAGGTATACCAATCAGCAAGAATTTTTCAGTGATCAGGAAGAGTCTTTGTAAACAGAGCCACAAGTAAAATGAGTTGAACTATTTCATAATCTATAATCCCTTTTAAGAACACATGAAAGAATTGTTGGTTTCTAGGACAGAAGAACAAAAGCAAAATCCCAAGTCTTCTCTGACTGGATTTCTAGCTAAAAGAGTTTCTTTTTTAACTATCCTATGCATGAAGTCCTCTGCAAAGTGGAAATTGTAATAATATCTGAGTCATAGGGTTAGAATTAAATGAACAGGGTACTTGCTCTCAATAAATGTCCTTGTGTATTTCTGTTTTAAATTTTATTGTTAATTCTATCTGCTATGGTTGGAATATGACTTATCCCTTCTGAAACTTATGCTGAAATTTAATCTCCCTTATGAGATACTGAGAAGTGAGACCATGATGACCTTTGAGAAGTAATCAGGTCTCTGCATTCCTAAATGGATTAATCCATTCACAGAATTAAAGGATTGATGAGTTAATGAGTCATCTCCAGAGTGTATCTTGCACAAAATCCAGAGCAGTTAAGTCTCTCTTTTGCTCTCCCATGCTGCTCTGGGAGTCTGCCAGGGGGCAGCTCATCACCTGGTGCAGCCCCTTGATCTCCCCTAAGATCAGTGAGATGAATAAATTTCTTCACCACTTACCCAGTTTGTGTTGCTCAGTTATTAGCAACAAAAAATAGTAAATTGAAATGTATATTAAGGAAATACATGAAAGTGTAGCTATAATTCCGATAATATACTTTTATTTTTCCATTGTCCTTTCTTTTTTTCATCCTTTAACATATACTCATATTAAATATTTACTAACATATGATACATAAAACTTCGTTTTGTACTGTGGTTTAAATTTTGCCCTGAATGCTTTTCCATTGTGCTTCCTGGTCTCTGTGGTTACAACTGTAAAGATGCCATGATATTCCCCAGACTGGCACACCACAGATTAAAGAAAAGTTTGTCCACTGAAGAATAGTGATTGGGTAGTAAAACACACTGAACTTGGATCCTGAAGACCAGAATTTTTCATTTTGTCTTTTAAAAAACATATGTGTTCAGGCATTTGTAGTGAAGCTTTTGGATAGGTGTACTCTCTTGGTTGACTCTCCCTGTTCTCGCGATTAAGTAAAACTTTCTGAAGTTCACCACTCACTTAAAGTGTGTGACCTTAAAGGAATCGTACTGCCTCTCACAGGCTGTTTCCTCATTTAAAAAATAAGCAGGAGAAATAAAGCTACCTATTCTGGAGGGTTACTGTGGAGATGAACTGAGGTAAGTGAAAAGGCCTTACAAACTATAACACTCCTATATGTCAAAATTACACCAAATGTATTTTATTACTTTCTTTTAAAATTCTTCTTTGGTATAATTTTGCAAAGATACATTAGTGTTTCCAAGAACCTATCCATTTTTATGGTTCATAAGAGATATATCTTAAGGACTTAATGGGGTGGGAGGCTTGAAAACAAAAGGATGAAGGCAAGCTGACTCCATGACTCTAATGTTCTCAACCACAACTTCCAAAATACACAGGTATGCAAGTACATATGTGTAAAGTGCATGCACATATGTACATGGCTCTATAAACATGCACAGGTATATCTAATATGGAGAGGCTTATTTTTAAGTGCCCAGCCCAACCCTGCATGGTTGGAGAACTCAAAAATGTAAATAAAACTTAATGTATACTCTGTATTCTTAGTAATGTAAGTATCCACGCAAACGTACAGCATTTAAAGGAATGAAAATGCTATTATTTGTCATATGTAAAGAAGATAAACCAAGGCTTTTATAGATAAATACGACTGGAGGCTATACTCATAAGTGAAATAAATCAGATGTGTAAACATTGTATTGTTTCCCTAGTGCAAGGATCTGAAAGAGTAAATAAAATCTGAAAAGTACAATAGAATACATACAGTGAAAGGGACAAAAACTCTTCAAAAGGAATGAGCAATTGGGATAAGGGAAAGGAGACAAAAGAAAGGAGAATAAAAGGAAGAAGAAGAAAAATATATATATATATGTATGATACTATGATTATTCTAATTTCTATCAGTTTTTTGAAGCTAAAAGTTGGTGCATAATTTTTTTTAATTTTAACTAATTTTACATGCTTATATCTGGAAATCTGAGCAACTACATTGAAGATCACAATGTGTAATATAACAACCACTGTTAAATACCTGTTACCTTGGCTTTTTAAAAAATTGTGTATCATTTCTAATGTCTTATCTGTTATTTTTCTATTCTCTTTAAAATAAAATGAAAACATAATAGCCTTTGGCTGTAAAGTAAATGTTCACACATGTCTGGCACGGGGTCATCTACCCCACCTACAGTCCCTTTGCACTGTAGGGACAAGCACCTCAGAGGGAAGAAAGAGGAGACATTTCCAAGGGTAGGCATCAGAGCAGCGTCCGTTAAGCAGGATGAGAATGAAGAAAAATGAGCTGTGACAGCCAAGCTCATCAGTGGCCAGATACACCAATCCTCAGAGTGCACCTCCTGTTTCTAACTTTTCATTTTCTGGTAATAAACCTCTATGAAATGTCCTTGTGAACATGTCTAGTCACCTGTTAAGGGATGGGAAACTAAAGGACAATGGGGCTGTGTCCTCTGCATGAGGGCCATGTGGTGGTGGCTCAAGTGCAAGGGCTTGCCATGTCCAAAAGGACACCAGTCTAAGAACAAAGACAGACATGGGGCAAAGATCTGAGGCCAGTGTTGCCTTCAGGGTGAGGAGCAGTAACAGACACCACCCAGACCCACGGAGAAGACCCTCAGCTGCCACCTGAATGGATTGCATGGATTCCCCTGTAAAGGGTAATGCAAAGCACACCAACTAAGTTACAAGGACCAGGCACCAACAGTGCAGCATGGTGAGTTCCTGCTTGCAGAATGATTCTTCCAACTGGAACTTCGCTTCTGTAGCTCATTTCACTTGCTTCGAGGCCTCTACACCACCCTCCTAAGAAAGGAGGAGGCCCGTGCATGTCAGAGCAGAGAAGACGCACTTTGAATTCCAGCTCCATCAGAGAAACTTCAGGCAAGCACCTTAACTCTCCTGACTCAAGGTCTTGGCATTTATGAAAATGGACCAATGTAACCCCCACCCCCAGGCGTCAGAGTTACGTTACGGAACGTTTTCCTACCACCAGTATGTGGAACCTAGGAACGTTGTGGCTGTTTTACATTACCACTTGAAAGCTCTGTGTGCTCATCCATATGAAGTCAATAGCATAATAACACAATTTTGGATTCCATTGTTTTTTTCCATGAAATCTCTAATTTAATTTAGTATCATTGTGTATGCAGGAGTCAAGTTCTGATCTCAATTACCAGAACCCAACTTTCAAATGCAGACCAAGAATCTTCTGAAACCCACTTAGACTCCAGAAAGCAGCAGCCCAGAACATTCTCTCATCATGCATATGATTTTTTTTAAAGTCAGACTATGAAGAAATTGCCCACACACTAACTTTTTTCCAGACAGTGGCTGGACCCAAAGCACAAGGAAAGGTTTCATAACTGCTTTTACATTCTATATTGCAAGTAATTTTGATTCAGAGGAGTTATCAAAGTCCTTGTTTTTCTATCTCTCTTATCTTAATCTTAGACATACTTCAGTATTTGTAAAGAGACTGTATAAACAAAAATGAGATAAGTCTGTGACATCCATAGTCTATCTTCACAGATTAAGGTCCTTAAACTAGCTGCAAGTTACAAAACTCTGTTTTCTTGCGTTAGTTCTTTTAATGTACTATGAAAGTGTTTTACAAACACCTATCACATTTTATATCAATTGTCTTAATTGCTGGTAGAAAGGGTAATTATGAACAAAGAGACTTGAGTTGAAATTTGCTAATGCATGCACTTGTATGCTCTGGGAATGTATTTACATTTTCTGACAAAATTAAGGCTAACCTTCCCTCTTTCTCCTTCCTTCTCTGGAGCTGCAGCAACTGTTTTGTAACCATGAGGGAAGAGCTGAGAAAATTAGTCAGATGCAAATCTAAAGCTTATAGTATCATCTGGGGAGATAGTTCAGTAGAATAAGTGCTTGCCTGGCAAATGCAAAGATCTGAGTTCAATCCCTGGTTCCACAAATAAATAAATAAAGCTTACAGTATCTCCTAGATTCTTGTTATGTGACAAATAGATACATTTCCATTTGCTTAGCTCTCTGTATTTTGGGTTCTATTATATTCAACTGGGTGAAATCCAAACTGACATACCTGACAACTTTTCTTTCCCTCAAGATGTTTTTAGTGCAGATATTTCCCCCAAAGACTCACAGAAGAGGTTTCCACTGTTTCACAGACTCTATACCCATCTCAAAAATGACAGCAACCACCACTCAATACCCCAGTTGCCCTGCACCCTAACTGCAAACAAACATAAGTCACACGCACAAATAGCGTCACAAACATGTCTGATAAGCTCACTGGCAATCAAGCTAACTCTGCCCAAATTAGATTTACAGGCAAACAGGGTCAGCATCCCACTAACTACAGCTTTCTGTGGGTAAAACATGCATCTTCGACTTAGGAGAATGAGAGAGAATGACAAAGAAAAAGAAGAATTATAAAGAGCTACAAGTGTACCTCCCAACCCTTTATCTTTATCTTCATTATTAACAGGTACAATGGCACAATATAATGATTTCTGTTTACACATTTGATGAGAAAGTTACCAAAATGAAAACATTTAACTAGTTTTGTTTATTTCTGTACTACATATGCATCACTAGGACCAAGCCTACCCCCCATAATCTCTATAATCTGTCCTCCTCATCTCTGCCTCTCTCTCTCTCTCTCTCTCTCTCTCTCTCTCTCTCTCTCTCTCTCTCTCTCTCTCTTCTCTTCTCTTCTTCCTTCCACACTGAGTGAAACATGAAAGCCCATCCCCGCCATTGCTCCAGCTCCTTTATTATCTAAATCAATGTAGCACACCAGCCTTTGAGTTTGGAAGAACTTAGCATTTTTCTAACCTACTTTAATCAATTTAAGAATCATCTCTGCCTCCTCCTCTAATGTGGTCACTCTGCCCTATTTCAATGATGTTTTCTTAGCAGCCAAATTCTACTGTTCAGCAGTACCTTTGCCTGATGGTTTCCTTGAACCAAAATCTGATTTCCTGTAATTGCCTCTAATCTCTCTTAATGGCCACTGTAATGATAGGACATAAGCCTAGCCCTTTTGTAGTATAACAACCTTTCAAAACACTTTTCAAGGGCTGCGGAGATAACTGAGGAGCAGAAATGCCTGGCTGGAAAGCATTAGGTGTGAGCTTGATCTCCAGTACTGCACCAGCCCTGGAACTCTAGGTGTGTCCTGTTGGGCATGGTGGTGCATGCCTATAATCCCAGCAATAGGGAGGCTGAGACAGGAGGACCACTATGAGTCCAAGACTCATAGTATCAATATGAGTATCAATAATAATAATAATAACAACAACAACAATAAAAACTTTTCACTGGGAAAATAACTCAGAGGAATAAGTGCCTCCCTCGCAAGCACAAGGTCCTGAGTTTGATCCCTGGTACCAAAAAAAAAAACACTTTTTAAAATCACTGCCATAATCCCATTTATTTTCACTTCCATATTTTGTCAACATATAGCTTAAGGATAGCACTGAAAAATAAATGAGGTAAAGCACATAGAACATGACCAAGACATAACATGAATTCTTTGTACAAGAATACCTTCTGTCCACACTTGTATCTGGGATGTCTCATTTATACAAAATGTCAAGATTTTATTTTCTGAATCAAAATTCATTAATCAATCCAGGTGTGGTGGTGCACATCTATAATCCTAGCACTGAGGAAGTAGAGGCAGGAGGATTCCAGCAAGCTTGAGGCCAGCCTGGGTTACATAATGAATTCAAGGTCAGTCTGCACTGCATAAGAAGGCTCTGTCACAAGAAAATTTATAGATGATTTTTTTCTACATGTAAATTTAGCAAATCTCCACAGCAAAGCAAACCGCCCACAGAGTGTAGAGACAATCTACAGAAGGAAAAATTCTTTGTCAGCTACTCCTGAGACAAAGCCCTAATATCTAAAATAAAGAACCAAGAAAAAATTAGATCCTCCAAAGGGATTCCCAAAAATTTGCATCTAAAAAGAATAGACACTTATAGATGAAAACGTACAAACAATCAATAAATACATGAAAAACTGTTAATACTCTCTGGCCACTGAAACAACCCTGAGATTCCATCATAGCCCAGAAGGAATGACTATCATTGAGAAATCAAAGAATGACAGGGTCCCGCAGGATTCTAAAGGGCCTGCTTAGGAAAGCTTGGGCGGCTTCAGGGACCGTGGTTCTATCGCCGGCATCACATGCTGCGCCAGCGCTGGCCTCAGGGCAGGCTGAGCCGGCCATAAAAATAAATAAACAAACAAACAAAAGTTCTGAAACAAGAAAAAAATAAAAATAAAAATAAATTTTAAAAAGATAGTGCAGTATTAAAAAAAAAAAAAAAGAAATCAAAGAATGACAAATACTAGAAGGGCTATGGAGAAAAAGGAACAATGTCTCATTGTCGGTGGGGGTGTGAAGTGGTAAGATCATAGGGAAATCAGTCCTGATATTCCTCAAAAACTAAAAATAGCCGGGCGTGGAGGCTCACGCCTGTATTCCCAGCACTTGGGAGACTGAGGCTGGAGGATCAATGTGAGTTCAAGACCATCCTGGGCTACAAAAGTGAGCTCAGGGCCTGAACTGCATAGCGAGACCCTGTCTCAAAAAAAACAAAAACTAAAACTAGAGATTCCATTTGACCCAGCCGTCTGTTTTCTGCACACCTTCCTGAAAGAACTAAAGCCCACATGTTATAAGGAAGATAAACTAGTGTAGCCACTAGGAACATCAGTGTGGAGATTCCTCAGAAACCCATAACTAAAACTTCCTTTCACCCCAGCTATTCTTTCATACACCTTTTCAGAGGAGTTAGACATCACACCAAACTGATATGTGTTTATATCAGCACAATGTTTATAGCAAATCTATGTTTACAGCCCCACAATTCATAATGGGTAAGTGTTGAAAGCAGCCGACTGATGAATGGATAATGAGAATGTATTTACACACAAGGGGTCCAGCGTTGGACCCCCAGCTTGACAAGGCTTACCAGGCATGCCCCTAAGGCAACCCGAACCAGCAAAAGAAAGAAAATGTGTTTACACACAATGGAGGATTGCTCTATCATAAAGATGGATAAACTTGAGTCATTCATAGCACCTTCAGACCGCAAAGTTAAACCAAGTAAATCAGACACACAAGCTTACATGGTTTTCTTACATGATAAATGCAATATATAAATCAAGGGTGAAATAAGAGATACGTGACAAGATTTTTTAAGAAAGAAAAGATATTATAATCCAACATGAACAATGTATCTTAAAGTATACCCTTGATGTGATTATCTCCTGTGTTCTATGTTTTTCACTCTGGCTGTTAAACTGCATGTATGCTAATTAACTTTACAAGGGTCTATAAGATAAATAAATAAATGAATGTGATGCTGGCAGTAAAAAGGGGGGTGAAGAGAAAGTGAAAACATAATTGAGATGTAACATACACAGGTACCAATGCTCCCCAGTGAATGTAATCATTATGTACTACAAACATGTACTAATAAAAATAAAAAAGACATGTATGGCTATTTTTGCTTAATTTACCTCCAGTTAAAAACCACTAAGAATATATGAATGTAGACATACCTGCAATGAAATTGCATGGAACTGTGCATATATATATATATATATATATATATATATATATATATACACAAATCAGTATAAAGACTCATGAATCATGAATTAATTAGACTATAGAAGACAAATGTTAATTTTCTGGCTTTAGTATTGTATTGTAGCTATGTAGGGTTTTCCCCCTGGGAACTTGAGATGAAAATATACATAGCACTTCTGTACACTCTTTGCAAATCACAGTGAGCTTTTAATCATTTCAAAGTAAAAAATGTCTTTAAATATTATTGAGTAGCACAGAAATAATCTAAGACCATGCTGGCTTTTTTTAGTATTTCCTGTATATCATTAACTCAAAATTTTCTGTATTTATTGTTTACATGGATAGCTGGCATCCCGGTTTTTCCTTTCTGTCCTTATATATCTGAACTTTAAAAAAAATATACATCTGTGGTGTATCTCTTTTAAATGTGACTTGTTAGTTTTAAACTCAATGTTATGGCCTGTTTAGATTTTGAATCTTCACTCTACAACCTGGAGAATTAGACATCCTGCCTTGACCCTTCTGTTCTCAGCAAACAGGAGAAGCAAATGCTCTGCCTTCATCAAGCCCGAAGTGGTCCAGGCTGACAAGGACCCATCAATCAGAGTCCTTCCTATACACTCAGTGAGTAAACTGTGAAGGGGCCTTGCTGGGTATCATCCATTTTATCTGTAAGGATGTTTTGGCAAAATTTTCAAAACACATACATGAAGTCCTCATGAGATTGCTTTTCCCATTTCCCTAATCTACCAATCTAGAAGTCCCATCTGTTTTAAAAGTCACAAAACAAAAAGCCAATAAATTTGACTACATTTTTGAAAAAAATCATTGTCACACAACAAAAAATTAAGGTTAAGAGGACGAATCATAAACTGGGATACTATTTGAAACACATGGCAAACAATGGGCAACTTAATTTAGAACCATCATTCAAATCAATAATAAAAAGTTAAGCAATGTACAAATGAACAAAAGATGCAAAGAAGTTTCTAAAAAATATGAATGTAAAAAGTTTTCAAAACATCTCTTATCTTTATTAATGAACACAAATTAGAAATAAGAATATGATTTCCTCCAATAACGTTGCACACTTTTTATGAATGGCACCACCTTTCATGGCATGTCATAGAACAGCCTCACCCAAGTCCTACTGGAGCTGGAAGGATGAGATGCCACTAATCGGAGGGGGGGGGGGCTTGAGCAACCGTACAACACACGTATATAAGTCTGCTTGTAGGAATTCATCTTTTGGATGTACTTGGTAAGATATCATACAGGTAGATATGCATACGAAATCGTGTATTGCATCATTGCAAATAATAGCAAAACAAACATAGACCTTGTCCATAGTTAGTAAGACATGGAAAGGAATTCTAAGCAGTCATCCAAAATAATGAAGAAGCACTATGGTTGTTTCCATGGAAAGATCTCCAAGATACACAACTAAATTTATGCTACAAGGAAAAGTGTAGCACAATGTACCTGCAGACACACAAAGAGGGGGCAATCATTCTGTGCAAAAATTTTCTCTTCTGGAAGAAAAGAAACCTTTTAGAAAGCTTTGAAGGTTGGGGAAAGGATGTCAGTTATCTTACAGTGAAATGATGAGCCATCTTTGCTTTGTTCCTTCTATATTCTAAAAGTGGGGTGGCCAAAGAGGCATTTAACAGCAGCAGTCAAACAGCACCAAGTCCCTGGTATATTTGGACATTAATCAGCTACTCCCAGCTCTGTACACTCACTGCTTTCCTTGTTAAATGTTCACAGCCTAGCCACTTAAGGAAGCATTCTGGATTTTGCCACAGCTCAGTGCCAAGCTAGCCAAATCATAGTTTGCAATGTCAATTTCATTTTGATTTTCAAAAGCTAGGACAACTTCCTTTGCAGACCATGACCCTCTGTGATTTTTCTCAGCAACAGCACCAGTTTTGAAATGGCACTCGCAACTTGCAACACACAGAAGAATGACCGAAACTTTCAGTGTCTCCAATCTTTTGGAGAATCTGATTAAAGCTAGCAACTGTATTTGCCTTTGCTTCTCCTCAAAAAATGCCCACTGGCAAAAAAAAATTTGTGCCCAATTATGGAGGGATCACTGTCCCCAGAAGCCTAGATTATGCATTTCTATTCCGGATCTGACAACGGAATCTCCAGGAGGTTGGTTAGAACATAGAGCAATAAGCCTCAAGACCAAAGCAGCTGATTCAATAGCCACAGGAAAGACCCCAAAGCTATCAAATCTAAGAATTTCCTAGATAATCCTGAGCTGTCTGGCCCACCCACACACTTGGGGACCTTGCCTCCATCTTCCCCTGGAGGTGTGAGCATATTTAAAAACTACCAGGAATCTCTTTACTGCTTTCTCTCTTGGATCTCATTTCTTTTATAATCATTGGCCCTTTATAGTCTATTATTCTCCATAATAACACAAAGTTGGCTGTTACATCATTTATCTATTCCTGATTCAACTTCAGGCTTCAAGAACACCTCAGATGCTATTTTGCTTATTCTTAAAATTTTGTCAGGAGCTCTAGTTTATTTTCCTCACTACCCTTCCCATCACTTCTCTCATATGTTGCTCTTTTGTATTTATTTGCTCTTTTGTCTTCACATTTGGAGGTAGGCGTATACTCACTACTAGAATTCTCCAGGCAGCTCCCTATATCATTACACTTTCAGAGTCTGTGCCCTTATGCTTACCTACCTTTTCCTATTGAATTCTGCTTTTGCAAATTCTAGGCTCATGTACAACTAAACCCTGAGGCTATGCCTCAGTATCTCATGCTGCACAATGACTCTTTCCTCAGAGTTCCTGCCCCTCTCTTTCTCTCTCTTTCTGTCTCTGTCTCTGTCTCTCACTCTCTGTCTCTCTCTCTGCCTCTCTCTCTGTCTCTCTCTCTGTCTCTCTCTCTCCCCCCCCACCTCCTGCCCTCCCTCCATCCCTAGCCCTGTCCTTCAATCCTTCAATTCAAAGCACTAGGAAAGAAATGATTGTGGAGAATGGGGGGGGGGGCAAATCTCTGATGAGTAAGAACTCCCTATTGTTACTGTGTCCTCCCTAGCAGTTTTATAATCCACTTTAGAAAAACATCACTATATCTTCTGGTGCCCACATGAGTCTGTCTATAAAATGCCTCAAGGGATGGATATCCCAGAGTGAGGCCAGATCCCCTGCCCCATATTTCTAAGCAATCCTCACAAGGCAGAAGAACAACTATAACCAACTATAAGAATTAATGAAGCCAGGAGCTACTACATACGTGTGTGGAGGGCAGTATTGAACCTGGGAGTCTGGCCATCTAAAGGCTTGCCTCAGACTTCCTTCATTGGGATGTATATCAGTTTCCTCTTGCTCCAGGAACATAGTACCATGAATAACACGAATTTATCACCTTCGAGTTCTGGAAGGCCCAAGTCTGAAATCAAAATGGCCACAGGCCATTCCCTCTGGAGACACAGGAAGAATCTGTTTCCTGTCCCTTTCCAGCTTCTGGCAGTCTCTCCATCTCTTTGGCTCTCAGCTCCTGTGCACATCAGTCTGACCCTTACTTCCATCCTCAAAAATATTCTACCTTTGACTCTCCTACTTTGCTCCTATAAAGACCTTTGAACCCTAATAATTCATACTAATTTCCCCATCTCAACATTCTTAATTTAATGATATCATCAAGCTGCTGTTCATAAGTAAAACTAGGATATTCACAGTGCCAGGCAAGAAGAGGTAGGCAAGTTGGGGCGGAAGTGGTGAACCACTAGGCTGCTGTGCCCAAAACCTTGAAGTGAAAATGTAACAGCATTAGATGGAGGACCTCCCTCACTCTCTGCTCTAGAGCAGGGACATCCTGGCCTTGGACAATGAGTCCTTGATTCTCTGCCTTGGGACTTACACTGAATTACACTAACAACTTTTGAGAGACTTCTCGACCTTCATAATTGTGTGAATCAGTTCCCACACCAAAAATCCTCTGTGTGCACACACATGTCTCTCTTAGTGGTTCTGTTTCTCAGAAGATAGCCAGCAAATGCAGGGCTTTAACATTCAGATTTTGAGGAGACAAAACTACCAACAACATAGCATCTTTCCCAGGGAGCCCACAGGAGGCTACCATGCAGGGTACCTCAGAAAAGACCTCAAGTGGAGACAATGACCAACCAAGACACCATGGTGCTGAATGGATTGGAGAAGGAAGTCACAGTAGCCAAGGGAAGAAATACAGCCAGAGCCCAGAGAAGAAGAAACAGCAACAAATCCATGCACTGAGGAGAAAAGAGGATTTTTAAGACCAGCGCCTCATCACCACTACCAGTACAATCATCCTAGAGTTGAAGAGTTATCTTTGTTTAATTTACCTGGAGAGACCACCATGCAAAGAACCAAGTTCCACTTCCATTGTCTGACAACTCTCAGTCCTCTTCATGGACATAGCTGATGTTAGAAATAGTTAACAGTGGGGGCAGGAGAGATAGCTCAGGGGCACAAGTGCCTGCCTGGCTAGTGAAAGGTCCTGAGTTAGATCCCCAGTTCCAAAGAAAGAAAGAAAGAAGGAAGGAAAGAAAGAAAGAAAGAAAGAGAACAAAAGAACGAGAGCGAACAAAAGAAAGAAAGAAAATGAAAGAAAGAGTGGACAGTGATGGTATTAAATATTCCTACATGTCACACTCCATATGTAACAGCACCGTTCAGAGTTGAATCACAAATGGTTACACACACTCATATGGAACTCGGTGGTCACAAAACTGCTTTGGAACAGGAGGAGAGTGGAGTCTACTTTGGTCTCTGTGGGTCAGCTGCAGCCTGTAGAGCTCTCCCACACTCTGCCAAAGCCTGCCTGCTGAGCTCTGCTGAGGAAGGACTTGTGAGGCCGCAGAAGTTAGAACCCCTGCCCCCACGGTGAGCAGGAGTGAAGGGATTACGCCATGGGCATACCCAGGGCAGCCTCATCTTCCCATTTGAATAAGGCAGCCAGAACAGAGATAAGCTCTGCCAGGCTTCTCCATGGGCACCGCTGCCTTTTGAGTGATGGACTTTTATTCAGTAGTACCCAGGGTGGCCCTGAACAGTAATGCCAGTAAGAATGGACCTTTGCCAAAACTGCCTGGGGTGGCCTTGCCTTTGTATTCTACCTCCTGTCACGGTGGGAAGAAAAGACTGACTGCAAGTTGTGTTCAGAGCTCAGAGCAGCGGACAGGGTCGGCAAGGTGAAGCTTCCAAGGGCCAAGATCCACAGCAAAGTCGGGGCGGCTCAGCCCGTCGCAGCAAGCTTCCTGGCAGCACAGCCTCACAGCTCTTGGGCGCAGCTCTGAGCCAGTGGCCCTTCTGTGTGTGCTCCTACGTCCTGCTCCCCGAGTGCTCCCAGCCCTCCAGGGAGGCAAGAGAACACAGTGGTCAAACAGGGGGGCTCTGCAGCCACACGGCCTGAGTTCAAATCCTTACTCTTGGTGTGTGAGTTCACATTTGTCTCCGTGCTTTCCAGTCCTTAAGTTGTCACTGGATGTAAATTTGGGAGCCTCCTTAGCCTGGTGAAGCAGGCGGAACGCTGGACTTTATCTATAAGGTGATGGAGCTCTGGTCACAGCACAGCCAGCACTATGCCATGAGAAGCCTTCAGCAGGCAGTAAAAACTTTATATCCATTGACAGGTCTGAGCACATCACTTTCCAATTATCTGGTATATTTCTATTTTTCCTAGTAGCGTTTCTCTAAACCTGTGAGTT
The DNA here is from genome assembly GCA_004027025.1 of Myocastor coypus. Taxonomy (NCBI): domain Eukaryota; kingdom Metazoa; phylum Chordata; class Mammalia; order Rodentia; family Myocastoridae; genus Myocastor; species Myocastor coypus. The sequence continues at coordinate 36,248 of PVJA010005433.1, forward strand.
AACCAGTTTCAAGCACTGCACTTTATTAACGGGCACATTCTAGCACCTAGCACTTTAAGACATTCTCAACTGGCTACACACAAATACAAAAGTGATGAGTTAGTCAGAAATCTAAGAAATAAGGCTGAGCAGCCTGGAAGGAGAAAAGAACCAGTAGAAAATCACCATTTGTCTCGTAAATGTAAGGGAAGGGCTCTTCTGCACAGGGAGTCAGCTATTCCTGGCTTGTTCAGAGAGAATCACCGAATTAGAAATAGAAGTTTTCAAGGAAACCTACTTGAGATCCAGACAAGAAGCGATTTCCCAGGATAAGACAGGCAGGGGAGGCTGCCTTGGGAGAGCTGCCTCCGCGGAGGGAGGGCGTGGCCCACTCTCAGGGCTGGGAGGCCTGCTGTCTGAGGGTGCAAGGCGAAGCAGAGACGCCCAACTCCGCGGAGCCGCTGTTTGCAAGGGGGGAGGTGCTTCAGCGGACCGTGCCTTGCACACTGCAGTGCTATAGTGCTAGCAAAAATCGTTCGCTGGAAAGATTTTTAAAGCATTACTGTATTTCCACATGCAAAATGAGCAGAAAGCCAGAGGTGGCGCTGTCCGGGCTCTAGGACCATGCCCAGGCTGGACTGCCGCCCCTGGAGCGCTGCCAAGGCCGGCCTCCCTCATTCCTGTCTGCCAAGGCAGTGTCAGTCCCATGCCAGAGTTGCCCCTGGAGATGGAGAAAGCCTGCCACGAAGTATTTTGGCCAGACAGATAAGTGATTGTCAAGGAATTCTGGACACTATTCCGGCTGACTACAGGGCTGTGACCAGGGTGACTAGCTTCGGGGCACTGCCCAACCCCCACCCGCACCCCCTGCTGGCATTACAGTCAGCCCTGCGCAACACCTGCTTTCTCTAGCTACCTCCAAGCTCACCCACCTCAAGGGCAAACAGCTTTCTAGGCGACCGGTGGCTGCTAATTATAGGCAGGCCCGTCACTGGCACTTCCTTTCACACAGGCAGGGAGCCCCGCTGGGTCACACCTGTGCTGGTGGCAGCCGTTTCCGGGACCCTGATCTCTGACTGTTAAGGGTAAAGCTAACCGAAGGCCAACAGAAGAGGGCGAGCGAGCGGGACCCAGGGCGCCTGTGACGCAGCTGCCCACTCCTGGCCTCCCAGCGCGGGCCTTGCAGTTCCTCTGTCGTTCTTCCTCTCCCTCTCCATTTGTTAGCCTGATCCCATACTCTTACTGTTCGTTTTGTACTCTTCCTCTCTCTAGATTTCTCTGTCACCCCTTCTGGACCTCAGGGCCTAGCGGCAGTGGGTGATATTCTGATGGTAGGAGACGCCTGACCTTCCCTGGCAGGACTACAAAGAAAATAATGGTGCATTTAGTGTGTGCCAGGCACAATGCCCTTGCACACTCTGTGTGTGTTTCTTCCCAAAATTGACCAGAAGCCATAGGCTTCATGCTCCTTGAGTTCCTCTTACTCTCCTGTTTGCATCTCTAGGAAGGGGTGTGTTATCAGCTGGGCTAGGGACCAGCAGTGTTTTCCAGGTGCATATCTATCCCAATTGGGGGATTGTTCAGGACACCTGGTAGATGAGAAAGATGACCACTTGCTTTAGGGCAGAGCTTAGAAAAAGAGAAGAGGTACAAACATGCTCAGAGAGGTGCTTAGAAGGAAAATGAGAAGATTCCTCCTGCAAACAGACTGGACCACTGCAAGCATGAGAGGACCATACTGCAAAGTCAACTCTTGTCACCTTTTCATATTTCTTTAATAGTACTGGTGCTTGTACTTGATCTTGGGCTAGAAGCTTGTTTGGTTTGTTTTTTTTTTTTTTTTATCAGGTGCCAGGTTTGGTGTTCTCGTATCAGAAGACTGGGGCAGGGGACAGGCTTCAGCAGACTCGGACGCCGCTGCTCTCTGCGGGTGGCCAGGGAGTCTCCTCAGCTGGTGGGTCACACCAGTGCTCCACCCACACTGTCACGTCCTGGCCTTCTGCTACAGGCACACGCACAAGTTCCCCCTGTCACACACACCACCTGTGAGGGGGACCTGAGCCCCTCACTGCCTCAGGGGCTTCATACCGTAGGCATTGCTTCTAGCCACTCCTTCTAGAAACTCTTTTCTCCCCTAAATTCCTTGAGTCTACATTTTCTGCATTTCCTTCTAATGCTGCCCCCTCTGAGTCCTCTTAAAAATGCCCTCAAAATGTAGGAGCCGGTCAGAGGAGTCCCACACCTCCTCTTTGTTCTGCTTTTCATCTTCTTCACCCTCCTCCTCTTCCTCTTCCTCTTCTTCCTCTCCTCCTTTTCCTCTGTCTCTGTCTCTGTCTCTCTTTTTGTCTCTATGTGATTCCCTCTGTATGTCACTCTCTTAAAGTGGTCTCCCCTATTCTTATAGTTTTCTAAATCAAAATGCCCAAATTCCCTTCCAAGCCACTTCTAGCACCACCAGAAAGTAGCAGCTCCACTCAGGTCCTTACTTGGTCCAACCTCCTATCTCCCTTCCTCTCACTCCCACACCTACCTCAACATCAAGCCCTGCATGTTCAGCCTCAAGCACGCACCAAATTCTCCCATGGCTCCACAGCCTCCATCCCAAGCAAAGCCCCTTCCTCTCTATAAAGATAGCTCCAGTACTTGCTGCCTCATTCTTCATTCCATCTTTCCAGGCCTGAAGCACAGTGCAGCCAATCAGAAGTTTGGTAACACACGTGTCTAAGCACCTGACTCTTCTGTCTGCAGCCCTCTGGTGACTTCCTATTACTCCCAGAACACGACCTGACACTAGGAGCTCATTGGATGAATGAATAGATGAATGCTTGGCCAGGTTCGTGTGACCAAAAGGTAAGAATGGATGACTTGAAATCGTGCAAGCCAGTTCCTCTTGCTGTTCTTCGAACATTGTTCAGGTTTGGTCGTTATTTGTTGGATAAATAGTAACTATACTTTATTAAATGTGACAAACATAACCTGTGAGGTTGAGTTGATTCACTCCCTTATTTATGGGATGACACACCTAGTACTAGAGCTGGAATTTATACACAGGGGCTCAGGCTCTAGAACCCATGCAATCTCTTGGCTCAGTTCTTCATGCGGCCAGCTCTCAGATGCACACTACCACATCAGCTGTGTGTCTTTGTCTTATCTCCACAACTCCTTCCTAATTTTTGAAGGACCAGTGACCCTCACAAATTTGTTTTCTTCATTATCATCTCTACTGTCTGAGCGAGCACTTTCCAGAGTATGACCTGAGTAACTGCAAGTTGCTTGCTTGCTTGATTTGTGAAGTTCTATAAATAAAAATGCTCTGTAGTATATATAGATCTAGTACTGCCAAGTATAATTCTCATCACAGAACTGCAACCCACCCCTTATATTTCTGTCCAAATCTGCAAGGTTGCTCCTTATAAACTTGTGTCTAGCACCTTCAGACCTAAAGTGAGCAGTGTGTTGGGACAGCCCATTCCCACAAGATCCAAGGAGGGTCAAGGTGCTGATCAAGATACTTGAGGCATATTCTGTTCTTTATTTCAAATGCATGGCATTTGAGCCTAAAAAACACAACTTTATGCTTTCTCTTCCATTCACCTATATGTGTGGGGGATGCGAAGCACAGTTTTAAATTCAAAGTCGCTAGAACGTGTCCAAATTATCGCATGCAACTTGCTTTTTATTATTCCATGAAAGTGACAAATACTCACAGAATTATTATTGTGGTAGCCTGCTCAAAAAGGCTCATTTACACTGAGATTGAAAGTTAAGGACAAATGAGACTTGCAGCAATTATTTCCCCTAAAAATGGAACAACCTGAAAATATGAAAAAAAGATCAAGGCATATTTTAAAAATGTCCATCTATCCACCATGAGTAATTAAAAGTGTGCTAAGCAGTTGTATATGTCGTCACTCCTTACCTCTCAGCTTAACAGCCTGCGGGCTGAATGGAGACATACTTTGTGAAATGCTTTATGCTGCAACCCTCTGATAAAGATATCTGAACTGTGGAAAAAATAGTCTTAGATCTCTCCAGGGCAAAATACTCATTCAAATTTATGCCTTTGCCCCTCAAAGAGAGATAGAGCTTAGTGATATGTGCCTCCACTAAGGGTAAAAGTTATTTACAGAATAGAGTGAAATATTGTCTTGTTATCACGTGCACGCCTGCATGCATGTGTGCGTGTGTGCGTGCGTGCGTGCGTGCGTGCGTGCGTGCGTGTGTGTGTGTGTGTGTGTGTGTGTGTTCACTCTTGCTAGATGAGCACTTGCATTCATGAAAGTCAGAGCAAAATGGGGAGCTTGTCTGGGAAACCAGCTGCTCGGAGTTAACTCTGATACACCTCTAAAGAAGGAATTGGACAAAATGCACCAGCATTACAAATGAACACCCCAGATGTAGTGGTTCCATGTAAAGAATTGTTTCTACATCAATCCTCTCACATTTAGATTAGGATGTAAGTGATTCTTCTTTGCAATAGTGTTTGTGAAAACAAAAACTGTGCAATGCCCCACATGTCCCTTGTCAATGGCTTGGTCTTTGATTTAGATACCACAGGCAGGGGGCTTGGTAGTCAGTGTCCAACACTATAGTGCAGCACCAGTGCCTCCCACAAACCAAGATCACCCCAACTTCTCCATCTCATCTCCCAATTCTCTGACCACAAATTCCTCTTTCTGTGTGAACTTTGAACTCCTGCAATGCAGAGATTCTTCCAGAGGCAACTCCACATGCACCTGGTGACTTCATAAATATTTGGTGTCTAATATATTGTGAGGAAAGAAAGACCTTGGAAAGTCATCATCGAGTCATCACTTGAGCCATCTTCTAGTAGCTCAAAAATAGAAATCAGCATTTCACCACAATGAATTGTTACCTTGTAAATCTAGAGATCCTGGCCTTTGAGATTATGATAATGGAACAAAAATAGGTCAGTGGAGAGGAAGAGGAGGAGGAGGACGAGGAAGAGGACTTTAATACTTCCAAATTTACTTCCTTTCTGACATGGACCATGTTTGAAAGAGATTTTCTTGTCAATGTAGTGCACCATCTTCCTTTAGTGGAGAGTGAGTTTTTAAGCTTTGAATGTCCTTATTCCCCCATTTTTAAAAAACTGAGAAAATGGAAACGAGCCCTGTCATAGTGAATACTGGAACTTGGGGCACCAGCCTCAAGCTGCCCCAACCACCATGACTACACAACAGGCTTGGTGGAAGAAGCCTTCCACAGGACAGGAGAAATCAAGAAGCCCCAACCTATACCGTGCCAAGATGATTTCCGTAGCTCTCCGTATCTTGGCCAGGTAAACACCAGAAACTTGTTCTATGAGGGGAGCAATCCTGCCTGACTGGCTAGTCGCAGCAATTTAGTTGATTTATTTATAAAAAGTTCACATGAATGTACTCCCTAAATCACTGCTAGCTACTCCAAGGTTACAGTTTTAATGTTATCACTGCTGATTCAGCCAGAGAGACAAAAAGACTGTCCCATAAGTCACCAAGTTCCCAATCCCCAGAGGTTCATCACATTGGATCCATAGGAGCCCTACTTGGGAAAGAAGAAAGGCTTCTCTCCAATGAGTCCACTGAATGAGTCTCTCTCTCATTCATTTGTTTATTCTTCCTTCTGGGGCCTCTTCTGTTATCAAGCACTGTGCTGGCATTATAAAATAAGCAATACTTTAAACAGCAAGGTTAGGACCAGCCAAATAGCTCAGCAGATTAAAGAGCCTACAAGCAGGCATATAGGCTGGAGGTTGGATCCCTGAGCCTGCCATGCGGAACCCACCCCCAGGACATGCTGAGATGGCAATGGAGACTGGGCATGATGGAACGAGCCTATCATCCCAGCTCTTGGGAGGCCGTAATCAGGCAGATCACTATGAGTCTGATCTAGTAGTGAGACCCTGAACACCCTGGAGACCCTTCCCTAAGATACAAAAAGAAAAAAAAAAAAAAAAAAAGGCAAAGTTACTGCCTTCATGCAACTCTCAAAATCCATAATGGAGGGTAAAACACGGAGAGAATTAATCCTAATTGATGGTAGTATGGTGGATTACAAAAGCTTTGCATGGCTTTAAAAAGTGCTACAGGGATTTCAGAGTTCTCTTATGATTGAGTCCATCTGTAAAAGATTCGTGAAAGAGTTGGCTTTTGAACAAAGGTGTGAGGGAAATGTGGGCTTCTCCTGTATAGCATGTTAAAAGCTTCTGGGGTCAAGAAAGAGACTTGAAATAAGCATAAGTGCATAGTAAAAGGTCCTCAAATTGGGACAATAATGACCTAGGGTCCTGTTTCACTCTTTCCCCTGAGAGGTAGCCAATAGAACCTTGAGTAGTGGTTTCGGGCACCAGTGCTCTCATCTAGAAAATACAGGTGTTACGGTTTATGTCTAATTGTCCCTGCAAAGCCTCATGCAATCATGGGGCAGGCACTTCTAGAGTTTGAGATTTGACTCATGATCCACTGGGATTATGTGTTTTAGTGCTGATGGGATTATGGGATCTGAGTACTGCTGGTATTATGGGTGTGGCCTGAGGCAGATAGGCTGAGGCAGAGAGCCTGATGTAATATACAGAGAGACAGAGAAACAGACTCTGTCTGTTGCTCTCTGCTGCCCTGGTTGGTTGGTTGCCTCTGTCACCATTTTGTTCCTATTCCTCTGCCATGAACTGCTGCTCTCTGCCATGTGCCAACTCAGCCTTGGAGCTGGCCAAATATGAACTGAAACCTCCACAAAATGTGAGCTAAATAAACCTTTCCTTCCTTCATTTTGAGTGTCAGGTACTTGTCTGAGCAACAAGTAAAAAGCAACTAAGACAACAGGGGAAAGTAGTCTACCTACTGACCCACTGAGCTCTGGCAGTGTTTGTCCTCTGAGCTTCTGATCAGGAGCTGGAGATTAAGGGGGAAAGGAAGATGGAGTAAGCAAGCTGGCAGCTGTATGCCTCTGGCCAGAGACACTGTTACTGAGGCACAGTTCTTTGGGGGTGTGCCTGAGTTTGCACAAACCCCAAACTCACCAGTCAGACATTAGGCAACACGGAAGAGCAGGAGGAAGGAAAAAGAAAAGGTCAGCCTATTCAGGCAGATTTTCACTAATTCCTCAGGCTGAACATCTCTGAAAAAGGTGATGCCGCTCCTTCAATAATGCAGAAGGAAAGGAGATTTGAGAGGTCTTTGGCTCTTATTTGTCTTACTTATCCTAAACTGATAGAGCTGTGCTACTGTGGTAAAGGAGATATGGCAAACCATAGCTCTGCACTGCACCCCAAGAGCTCCAGGTTATAGGTATCATCTAGAAATCACAGTCACAGTCACAAAGCACCATCCATGGCAGGAAGAAGCAGGGCAGTCATGAGCAAAGAAAAGGAAATAAGGTTAAGCATCATGAAAGGAAATCACTAAAGTAGCTTCCATTTTTGGAAAAAGGCAAAATACCTCTAGCAATCATTCCCTCCCTCCCCACAAGAGCAGGTGTCTCAGTGACATTTCACTCGTTGCTGGGACAAAATACCCAACACCGAAATTTAAGGAAGGAAATGGTTTATTTAGCTTACTGTTTGTGGATGTTTCAGTCTATACTCAGCTGGTTCCCAGGCAGTGTGGCACGTGGCACAGAGCAGCAGTTCATGGCAGCAGAAAATAGCGAGGAGCAGCGCAGGGAAGGGCAGCTTCTAGCAAGCTTTTTACATTGTAAGAGGCATTTGTCCCCTCCTTACAAACAAGCTATCCTGGGCTGGGGGTGTAGAACTCACACAGGGTCCATGCCCTTCCTGCACAGCATGAGGATGTTTACAAACTATGAATCCTGGCTCTCTGGCTGAGTCACTTAATTAAACTTCTAAACTTCTCAAGTCGATGCAATGTATAAGCCAGTACAGCAGAGTTCCTAAAAATCCAAGAAACTGATCATCTTTCTCCTTTTCCTTCTCTTCTCTTTTTCTTCCTGGTTTTTTTTTTTTTTTTTTTTTATCTAAAGCAGGATTTTTTTCTTAACTGTTGCAGAATACAGGGGCAACTTTTAGGACAATCTTCCAAGGCCACTGTTCCATAACGCAGCACCTGCTCATCTGCCTAATCTACCTTCCAAAGTCTACATCTGTGAGAGCCAAGCAATTATTTTTCTGATTCTATTCCTGATACCCTGGAAAAGAGGCAACCATGAGTTCTCACATGGACACCCTTATTTATTATTAACACCAGTCATGAACATAAAATGAGACAACACTGTCTTTAACCAGAGGGTCTTATGTTTCTTAATGTTCAATTTGATGGTGAAAATCATCTGTGTGATGAACTTGGGGAAACAACTCATGTGAAAAGCATCAGACTAAGAGAGACAAAGTGTAGGATGAGGAAGCTGCCAAGAGGAAACTGGTTTTCTTGATACCCGGATGGCAGGGAAACACTATTGACTTAAAGTGAGTGCTTTTTCTTGGAAAAATACTTATGCCTGGTCAGGAATGTCTCCGGAGGGGATCAGTTGATGCTTCAAATTTTTTCTTTTCTTTTGAAATTCATTATCACTTTTTGACCAGTTCTTGCATGTTTATATCTGGCGACCTGAACAACTAATTTCAAGACAATATTATGCAATACAGTAACCATTGTCCAATTCCTATTGCTTTGTTTGGGAAGTTCTATACTGTTTCTAATGCCTTGTTGTTGTTGTTGTTGTTGTTGTTGTTGTTGTTGTTGTTTCTTACTATTTTGTGTTCACTTTAGATAACGATAACAAAAAAAGGAATGTTTACGGCTCCCTTGGCTTGAGATGGATGCTGTGGAACTGGCAGCACCTGACTTCAGTCAGACCGTTCTTGGGGACTCCTGTAGCCTGGAGGATGCAGCCTCCGCATCCAGTCCCTGAGCAGCTGTCTGTACAACAAGCGCACTTCATTTCCAAAGTGCTTAAAATGCCAGCTGATACGCAACCATGTAGGCCGCTTTCCTCCTACTCCCATTACACCATACTATTATTCCATAAGCTCTCAGTAGTCACTTTTTCAACAATAGCAAAGGGGTTTATCAAGTAGATTACCATATTTACCAAAATGTTGCCTTTTATTAAACATTCGTATTCCTTGCTCTTTTTTTATTGAAAATAACACCAAGTGGCACTGTGGAGTTTGTGCACTAAATAAATAAAAACTACCTCATGCCCAGCATTAGTGAAAAATTTCCAGCTTAATAAACTTCCTACTTCCTCCCACCTAACCGTGAAGCCCTCTCTGAGAGGAGAACTAGCAATCAGTGTTTAACTTAGTAGCCACTGAGTGCCACAAGAGTACTCTACAAAACTTGCACTGTCCAATCTTCTAAAGAAAAATAACATGAATAAATATCTTCCTTCTCATTTTCTCATCTTTTGATTTTACTAAGATGGTTTTTAGGGCAAAAAGAAATCTCAGGGATACTTTTGTGTTTCTCAATGTTCTCATCTCAGCTATGGTACAGCAAACAATATTTTGTTGCTATGTCCATACAAAATGGAGAAAACTTATTAAAAATTTTGAAAAGCAAACTTTTGATCCTGAACTTTCAGATGCACCAAAGCAAGTGAACCTGCTGTGGGTAGATAGCCCTGGAAGGCAATGGAAACAGCCAAGCAAAATCAGAACTCAGATAACAGGAAGTTAGCAGAAAGAGCACAAGATTCAAAAATGACACCACACTGGCCAGAGAAGCCCCAGATATTTTCTTATCAGATGAAATTTTGAGATAGAGATTAAACTGCGAATAAGCAGAGAGATGAGAAGCCTCCATAATAAGGTACAGGCAGTCTCCAGAGGCTTTGCAGTGTCCTCAGGGGGAAAAAAAAAAAAAAAAAAAAACCACAAGCTCCTGGACCATGCAAACAGGCCTGTCCTACCATTAGCCCTCCACATGCTGCTCTGACACTAACCCAGACTCTCCCTGGCCTCTATCTACCACCAAGGCTCTGCCCCTGTAAGCCTAGCACCCGGCTAAGCCCCAGCTTACCCGTCACACGAGGCATGCCCCTCCCTGTCTCTCCACCCCTTCCCAAGCCCTCCCAGATGGATGCAGAGTCTCCAGTGTAGAGCACCGCCCCCCGCCCCCCGCCCTGCCTGACAATGCAACCTGCTGGGCTTTGTCTCTCTGTGTGAGGACTCCACACCAGTCTGTGCCCTGCTTCTTACCCTAGACCCCTTGTCTGCTCACAGTTAGTGTCTAATAAATAGTGTTCACTCATTTTTTTAGACCAAGAACTGGACAAACCTGTTATCACATCAGTTAAGATGGAAGCTGTAGCATGAAGACTGAAAACCTTCATAGGTTAAGAGGAGAAGGCCAGCCAAATAGCTCAGCAGATTAAACCACCTGCAAACAGGCACAGGGGCCAGGGCCTGCTGTGCTGGTCCCACCCCACCCCGTCCCCCCGGGGGCACGCTGAGACAGCATTTGAAACTAGGAATGGTGGTGCACACCTGTAAACCCAGCTCTTAGAGGCTGTAAACAGGCAGATCACTACGAGCCCAGTGTGGTAGTGAGACCCTGAACACCCTGTAGGCCCTTCCCTAAAATACAAAAAGAGGAAGAGAGACGCTCATTTGTTTTGCTTATAGTACACATGTGTCATAGTTCACTGAAGAGAAAATGTTATGCTGTATTATCTGTTTGTGCATAGGAGAACCTTTTGGGTCTATGTCTGCTGCTCTGAGTCACTACTTTGAAGATAACGAAACACAGGGCATGAACTATTGTTATTCTCTTATTCTTTCATTATGAAATTTTGTTTCATTTTTTTCATAAAGTAAAAATAAATCTAAAAAGAAGAAGGAAAAAGAGAGAGAGATGGGGACAGGCTGTGAGTACACCTGTAGGTCCAAGTTGCTTTGTGAGTAAATGGCTCCTGAGAAGCCACCACTCCATTGGGAAAAGGGAACTGGCAAAATGTCTAGTCTCCAGCTCTCCAGCCCTCCTGGGGAAAACCCTATTTATCCACTCCTGCAGTAGATAACAGGAAGTTGCTGCCGCACGTGCAATAATCACTCTGGAAATTTCTGATAAGGAATGTGTAGTTGGAGAAAGCGTTTTATTTCCTCTTCTCCCCTCTGTCCCCGCTCTCCTCTCTTTTCTCTCCTCTTTCTTTCCGTCTTCTACATTTTATTTCCAAGATGACAGAATCAATTCACTGACATGAGAATATTCAAGTCCAAATCATAACAACGGTGTCTCAGGAAAATATGCTTAGTAAGTGAAAGTAGAAGCAGGGAAAAGACAGAGTTCAAAATCATGTCAGAGCCCGGGCTTGCTGACAGGCCCCGCTGGCCCCCGGGAATGTCACCACCTTCTGGAATGTGCAACCCTGGAGGGGACAGGAGCCAGTCAGTGCATGGGAGGCAGGAAAAGACTCCCTCTCTGATGTTGGGCCCACGTCTCGCACCTTCTCTACCCAATTTCGAGAAACACTTGACCCATATTCACACTGCTTCTGCTGGTTCCCTGCCACACATCCACTGCCCTCGGCCTTCCCTCCTCCAGAGCCTGCCACCGGCCTCCTCGCTGCGTCTCAGGAAAGCCACTGCCTTTCCTCTCATTTCCAGGTCACTGGGAAAAACCCCTGAGTTCTTCCCCATGCACAACTCCCAGCATGCACCCAGAGTTTCCACCCCTCCATTGTCAGAGGAAGACACCTCAGGGTGCACCCGGATTCCCATTCCTTTCCTCATCTTCCTGTTCCTTTTCTTCTTCCACTGACACCTCAAATCTATCTTTTTTTTTTTTTTCTTTTTTTATTTTTTTGTGGTACCGAATATTGAACTCAGGACCTTGCAATTGCCAAGCAAGCATTTATTCTGCTGAGTTATCTTCCCAGCGCATTTTTTTCTATTTTTAAATATATGCTTATTAGCTGTTTAATTGTATCATTCATTTATTCATTTGTAAGAATGTATTTGTATTTATCTGTTTACAGTATTTTCCAATTCTCATTCTCACTTCGAGTGTTTACATAACATTTAGCATGAACGTGCCCTTTTCACAGATCAGCCAGGGGAGGCGGCTTGGGGTCCGTCTCACTTTCCTTATAAAGACTGTGGTTTCATGGCCACCTGAAGAGGAAAAGCATTAAATTACAATTCCACTCTTTCTGTACTTCATCCACATAAAATTTTTCCATGTTCCCTAGTCCTTTCTCCATCTTATAAATAAATTCATCCAAAATTTAACAAATATTGCCAAATTTTCAATAAATTTCAGTATTTCTTTTCACACTTGTTTGCAGGGAATGAAAAGTCATTTCCCTCAAGCCTTCTGCCATTTACTGCACACCCCAGTTTAGCTTTTATACCCTTTGTTCACATTCAAACAATCAGACATTTTCTACTTTAGGACAAAAATATTCCTTTCTCTATTTTTTTTAACTTGTCAGCAGTCAACTTGTCCCCACTCCTACTTATTCAAATAAACTTAAAATTCCCAACAAATGCCCTATGGAAATATCTTTCAGTTGTCAAGAATACAGTATGTCAAAAGTAACTAATCACTTCAAAGTGTTGTAAATTAATAGCTGCAGTTTGCTTAATTACCTAATTAGTGTGGCTTAGTTTTATTTGGCAAAGTTGATATATCACAAACATTTTTAATCAGAAAGAAAAATACTTCAAATAGAAGTCCATTGGAAAGCAGCAAAGTAAAATGTAAAATCAAATCAAATATCAGCTCTCCTTTACAATAAAAAATAGTTGCCAGATTAAATAGATTGACATGAAGAATGCACAAAAATTAAACAAAGCAGTCTAGTGAATTAAGTGGAAATCCTGTTGTTACGTGATCTGTTTTCTAAAACAATTATGTTTTAATATGAAGTTTTAAATACTTCAAAAATATTCAATGTAGAACTTAGACACCAATATTTAAACTTCAAATTTTATGTGCTAGGATTTTTAAAGAAACATGAGAAACCTAATGTTGGCAGAATTCTAAATTTAGTGAAATATGATCTGTATCACAATTAGTTGATCTGTAAAGTCATGATAAAATCCAGATTTAGGAGAAACTTCATCTTACTGCATTTCATTTGATTAAAAATAGTGAGCTTGGAGCCAGCCAGAAAGCTCAGAGGACTAAAGGGCCTGCTTAAGCAGACGAAGGGACTGAAGTTCAATCCCCAAACCAGGGCCACCATGAGACAGTGACTGAAATTGGGCTGGGTGTGGTGGCATGCACCTGTAATCCCAGCACTTAGGAGGCTGAAAACAGAAGGATCACTATGAGTCTAATCTGGGTTTTGACACCCTGTAGACCCTGTACTAAATATATAAAAAAAATTAGTGGGCTTCTATTTTCTAAATGAATCCCCCCAAAATCTTAAAGATCACCAATTAAATAGTCCATATACCTTTAACTGTCCAATACACAAAATATTAAGGCTCAAATACTTCATTCTATAATTCTCCACACTTACAAGAAAAAAATTGTAAATCATGCCTCTTCACTGGGTTTCCCTCAACTTTAGAAATCCGAGACTCTGTACAGGGTGGCAATTACTTAAATACAACGGAATCACTGGTGATTATGAAATTCCTTGTAAAGCAGAGAACTGACCCAGAAAAAGGTGTTAGAAGTGAACTCTAAAGACATTTTTCATTTTATCTGAATTACTGAAAACTTTTCTAAAGAATCTTTCCATTCTCATGTCTCCATCTCACAGGTCTTCAAAGACTAGGTCTTTGAAGCTCTTAGACTAGGGTTGGTTGCCACTAAGTCTGGTAAGGGTAGTGTTCCTTTCATGTTTCACATAACAGTTGAAGTCAAAACCCAGAAGCCCAGAAACAAGGATAGGTAAAGCTAATGTCTGTACTATTTTTCTATTCCTTATGGAAGAGCCATACTTTGCCTTTTTTTTGTTCTGAGATCCTTCCACTATATCATTTGGACATCCTAGTTTGTCAATATAATACTATTACTCTGACTAGCTTTTCTTCAAGCGTTATCAGAGGTAACTCCTGTGTTACCAGTACAACATTCACTAACGATCAGCAGGAAAGCCGTCCAGAGAATGGCTAACATACTCTTGGTATGTTACAGAGTATTTGAGCAGATGAGTTTAAGGAATACCTAGGAACTTCCCTAAATGTCATTTTTGACAGAGGGAAATTGAAGACATTCTGAGAAGTCAGTATCTTCTGGATATTGTTCCTTTTGAGAAAGAACTTCAAATACCAGGTTTAAATCACAGCAGTTTTTAAAGATAGTTAAATTTGGAAACAGATTCACAAGAATGGACACAGCCTGCTCCTTTATTCTACCAGGTTTGACTGTTCTTCCTATTCTTGCCAACAGATCTTGATATAGACATAGGGAAGCTTCAGATCACCGAATGTATGCACAGATTCATGCTCTGAAACAACAGAGAACTATAAATGGGTACATGGTACACCTTTCTTGCTGCCTCCAGCCCTCTATGACCTCTTGTTCTCAGGGCATTTCTTTTCTTTTTTTTCTTACAACTTTTTTAAAATCAATTTTGCATGCTTATGTGCTTATATCTGGTAATCTAAACAACTATTTGAAGACAACATTATGCAGTATTGTTGCAGTCCCTTCCTGGTTCTCGTCTTAGCCCAGGAACTCTATACCTATAATCCTAAAAATACATATTGAAATTCCACAAAGTTAATTCCAATCTACCACTCCCAATGCAATCCACAGAGAAAACAAAGACACTAAGACATATATGTATAACTATTGGGGAGACAAGGGGCCCTAAGTCCAGCCATAAAGATGGCTTTCTGGAACAAAAAGAGTGACCCAGGGCCATGCCAGGGTTTCATTCAGCCGAGAAGGGGACATGTCTTAAGAAAGGGAATTGTGGGAAGCAGGTGAGCACTGAACTGGGCTACGTAGATGGCTTCCCTTTACTTTCACCATATTCAGAGAGGTATGAAGGGAAAGTAATTTTCATTATGCTAATGAGATATTATCTAATGTTTCAGGAGTCTGGTGATTCAGCTCTGATGGGTAATCTTTCAAGCCCCAGGAAGTCATAGCCTCTATCTCAAGGCTTGATCTCAACTGACAGCGTGGAGCATTGGCTTTGTCCTATCTCAACCCAGCTCATATTGGAGAGCAGCAAGTGTGGGTTATCAGGGGAACATGTACGCTGTCTTCAAAAATTACCACCAGCACCTCAGTTAAACCAATACACACTGCTTAAGGCCAATTGAAAGGATAATGAGAAGTCCTAGCCAGTTTTGCATATTTCAGTGTGAGGAAACAGCGTCAGACTCAGTCAAAATGGAGACAGTCACTCTTCTTTCAAGGGGAGCAGTGCAAGTGGGCCTCCACAGTTCCCCCTTCTTTGTTTTGAAGCAGTAGCAATGTCGGTTGTTGCCACATGGCCCATAGCTGTCATTGGGCTGAGAATCCTCTGTGACACACTTTAATGAGAAGGATCATAAACAAGAGAATGAGTACACCAATTCCAATATAAAACCAAAGTGACCCTTGAGAAATGTAAATGGTTCAACTGTTCTATAGCCTCAGCGAACTTACCCCAGTTCTTAATCTGGGCATCAAAAGTGGCTGTTTACTATGACAATAGCAATACTTTTCTCTGAAGAGCAGCTGTATCCAAAGTAATATTGTGATAGATAGCTCCTTGTATGTGTTTCTTGATTAGTCCCCAAGGATGAATATGTTATATGGTAATGGGGTGATACAAAAGTGAGTCATATTATAGAGACATTTTAAACCTTGCTGTAATTGTAAACTTTCAATTTTCCCCCTGCCCCGGAACCAGGGATTGAACTCAGGTCCTTGCACTTGCCAAGCAATAAACTTTCAATTTGATTCCCCATCCAAAGACAGAGATTTCCAAAATGCTCACTTGGGCCTACAATATAACCCCAGTTTCTCATTGAATTTTCCAACTGTCACTAGCAGTTTTTGTCCAATTGTCTACAAAGTGAGGGGTTTGTACTGAATGAGCTAATGCAGCAGGGCCAATGGCTGTGCTGGCTATCAGTAGTACTAAGGAAGTTATGCCCACTATAATTAGTCCAAACATCCTCTCGGTCCATTTGCTAATCTTTTAATTAAGGTCTTCTTTTTAATTAAGGTCTTTACCAAGAGGAAAGTAAGTGAATGATATCAAGGCTCAGTTAGATTGACAGGAAGTTCAACTTCAGGCATGCTGCTCATGATTACTACCGTGGAGTGGTTGGAAAGATGTTCAGGCATGATGCAATGGGTTAGATAACGATTAGTACATGAGAACATACTTGGTTCCCATTCTCCCTTCCCTATCAGTAATACATGAGGATCATAAACACTTATTTCTGTTTTTATGTATTGATAACCTTGCAATACTATTTCTACCTTTCCTCCATTCACTGGCTGCAGATGTCCAGTCTGCAGCCATCCAGCAAGGAAAGGTAAGGCTAGCTTCAATAAAGCATGTGGTATGGACCCAGTTTTGTCACTGACAATAAGTTTGGGGATGGGAGGATTGAGGCCTCTCCCTGACCGTAACATTGGACAAGGCTGTGAAGATCATGATATAGGGGAAGGAGTCTGAGAAAGAAATCTTGTGCCAATTTCAATCTTTCTCTAGAAGGAATTTTGCAGGGGGCCAGTCTATAAAGAAATAATTAAATTTGCATATGGCCCGTCCATGGTAGGCATCACTGCAAGTCAGCCATGTACCCACATCACCTTCCTCAAAGTGAGGCACTTGAACATCTGGAATACAGACAGAAATGGTTGGTTTAAAATCTCTTACAAGGTTACCATGCAATAGAACAGAATTTAGGGTTAGTAAGGCAAATTGTTATTTAAACAGTTGTACTTCCCAGAGACATACAAAATGATATGTAATACAAATCTTAGTCTGTTCTTGTAAATGTTCTTAAAATTTGTAGGCCAGGCCACACGATATTTATGGATACTGCCTTCTATAGAATGGAAAACAATCTCTGAGGGCCTGTCCATCTGTGTAAGAGGTCTAAGCCAGCATGCATTAGGTATGGAGGCCCAACACACTTCTCCTTGAACCACAGAGAAGCTGCTATAAAATTAGGCATTGTAAAGAGAAAATTATTAGGTGACTGAACCAAACCATGGCTATTAACCAGGTGGCAAACCTCATGAATGGTCTGCGGCAGGCCTTCCCACAAAGGTGGATGATGTGCTGTCAGGTTCATTGCTTGAGGTCTCAGCAGAGAGCTGAGAACAGCTACAGAACAGCTCTGATGGTTGTAGTGTCTCTCAGTTGTCTTTAATTTGGTAACACAAGGTCCATTGGGTCACTTGCACATGATTCTGGTTAGTGGTCAGTCATGCTGAGTGCCCGTTGTCAGAGTCCCCTCCTGGTTCTCATCTCGGCCCAAAAGTCTATACCTATAATCCTAAAAATAATTATTGAAATTACACCAAGTTAATTCCAATTTACCACTCTCAGTACAACCCACAGAGAAAACAAAGACATTAAGACAGATATATAATTATTGGGAAAACAGGAAGCCCTAAGTCTAGCCATGAAGATGGCTTTCTGGAACAAAGTAAGGATATTTCATATGTTATGAAAGCTTGCATTTCCCAGGAATTGAAGGTTCCCCTACATCCTTAACCACTATGCACGCTTTTTTTTAGAGGTGTTGGGACCTCTGAGCTGCTGAATGACTGTTGCTTTCAAGTCTGGATTGCATTGCCACTGTGAGAAGTAAATAACTGTATTTTTAAAACAAGACTTCAATTCTCCGAAGCAATATTAAGTTATCAGCTGTGTGAGCAGAGCTATGTTAATTGGGTTGCTTGGGTCCTTAAAACCAAGGCTGCTGCCTTGAGAGAGCGATTAAGGCTGCTAAAGTGTATGACTTCACCAATTTTTTATCTTTACTTTCTTTTCAAAATGAAGTTCAAGTTGGGTACAGGCATTAGAAACTGAGAAGGAGGTACAACCTCTCCGAGATGGAATCTGTCCTGTTGGGATCTGCTCCTGGTTTGGGCTGTTGGTTGAAGCCTCAGTGTGATCCCAGAAGCACCAAACTCTGAGCTCCAGAGGTTTTTTCCTGTGGCTGAACTACTACTCTTTTGTTCCTATGAAAAAGAAAAAAACTTTCTCCAATCTTCTCTAATCCCTCTTTCCTTTACTGTTAATCAGCTTGAAAAATACTACTGATAATTCTTCATACTCTTGTCAACTTTCTGATGTTGTGTTCCCCTCTTCACCTTCTCCAGCTTATAGAAACTGTATTTGTAAATTTTCTGTTATGATTTGCAATTCATTATCATAATCCAGATTTCAAAACACCTGCTTTAGAACAGTGCTAGTAAGATCCATCCGCAAACTTTTGCCTCCTTATTATCAGAAGACCCTTGTCACATTCTTGTATTCTTATCTCCGCTCCCCCTTTAATGATATTCCTGAATAACCAGCTTTAAACTTCTCTTTCTTTCCTTTCTCTTCTTTTCATTAGTACATGTTTGCAGTACATATATGTACATCCTTGCGGGGAGTTGACACATGCATAAAACGCGTGTGAATTCCTTTTTATTCCCTTTCTCTTCTTTCCCTCCTCCTCCATCTATCTCTTAATTCCTTCCCTTTTAAGAAAGATCTTTCTCCCACCTGTTATTGATCTTTTGTATATTTTACTTTTCCTTACATTTTGGGTTTTTCGTACAAGAAACACCACGTGATATTTAAGCTGTGTGCTGATTTATTTCACTTAGCATAGTGGCCTCAAGGTGCATCCATTTTGGTACAAGTGACTGAAGGCTATCTTTCTTAATGGCAGAGTGTGTAAATACTGCACCTTCTCTTTTGACACTATATTCTTTGGGCTCATCATTTGCACTGCCATCTTTATAAAAACAAATTACTAAAATCTACGTCAGAACTGTGTTTTAGATATATCCATGAGGACAAGAAGTGGTTAAATGCATTAGGGAGGGCAAACTCAGAGAGCAGCAGTATTATGTTTTCTATCTGGGTGTTACCCAAAAGTCTCATGTGTTCAGAGGTGGCACTTTTGGAAAATGACCAGATTGCAGAGCACTGTGCTCACTGATGGCTTCATTCCCTGAGTTTGCTGTTGGGTGGGGGAGTCTGGTCAGAAGAAGCAGTGCACACAGTACATGATCTGAAAGAGTGTATCTTCCTCCGAGCGCCTCACTTTTGTCCTTCTCTGCTTCCTGATGCCTCTTGACATGAGCAGCTTTCCCAGGCTAACCCTTCCTCCATGCCATCTCTGCGTGTGAGCCTACCAACAATGGGCTGAAGCTTCTGAAATTGGGAGCCAAGATAAACCTCTCCTCTATTAAGTCATGAGTGTCTCATATGGTGTCTCAGCAACAAGAAAAGTGGCTGAGACCATTCAATTTCCAAAGAAACAGTGTCATCAACCAAGGTGCCAAGCGATGAAGTAAGATTATGTGACTCACCATAGGCTGTCACCTTGCACCCAGTAGGAAGCCTGTTTTTTGTTTTGTTTTGTTTTGTTTGTTTTTGTTTTTGTTTTTTTTTTTTAATGGAGAAAAGTAAGTGGTGGTGGAGATGTAGAGGAATTGGAGCTATCTTGCTTTACTGATGGAAATATAAAGTGGTGTAGCTCCTGTGAAAATAAGTCTTTTCATACATAGTTCAGCAATTTTACACCCAAAAGAACTAAGAGCATGACTCAGTTTCTTGTGCACCAATATCCATAGTATCATTGTGCAGTAGCAAAACAGAAACATTCAAATGCTCAGTGGCAGATGAAAGAAATGTTTAAAATGTGGTGCATATATACAACGAAATGCCCTTCAGCCACAGAAGGGAAGGAAATCCTGGCACACTCTCTAATAGGGGGGTGACACTGAAGAAATTATGCTAAGTTAAATAAGTCAGAAACAAAAGGACAAGTGTTATATGATCTCCCTTAAATGAGGGACCTTAAACAGGCAAATTCCTGGAAATGCAAATTAGAATAGAGACCCCCCCACCCCCCCACCCCCAACCCCGCCTAGTGTGTAAGGGGAATGGGCACTTGTTATCTCATAGACACAGTTTCTTTTCAGGATGAGGAAAGTTCTGAACATGGATAGTGACAATGACTGCATGACTTGGTGATGCCACAATGCCACTGACTTACATATTTAATATGGTTAAAGTTATAAATTTCATATTACTTATATCTTATTATAGTTTAATTCATTACCTTTAAAAAGCAAAAAGTAGACTATGTGAGTGGCAGTAGAAAGAGAAGCCAAGTCAAGTCTGAAAGAGTTTCAAAGGAGGAAATGAGAGTTAGTGACTGATAATCATACAACCTCATAAAAATATTATTTGTCGAGTGGTGACAAGTACTCTAAACAAGCTACAAAACTAAGAAAGAGGAAATGGAAGTAATGGGAGTTAGGATGCTATTTTATACACCGGAGTCAAAGAAGACCTTCCAGTTAAGTGGTGCTGGTCAAAAGGAAGCAAGAGAGTGAGTCACAGAGATGTTTGAGTAAAAAGCCTTCCGGGCAGAGGAAATCACAAATGCAAAGATCCTGAGGTTAGAGAGTTCAAGGAAGATAGCAAAGAGCCCATGAGTCAAGTCTGTGAGCAACAGAGAAGTAGGAGTTGAGGTCACAAAGGAAGTGGGGAAGAGAAGCTAGCGCAGGATCCTGTGGGCTTTGGCTTCCACTGTACAAGAAACTATAATCTGATTTATATTCATAGGGAAAACCTTATTATGAAAAAAGAAAATGAATTGTTGGGGAGGGGTGTTCAGGGTGATTTTTCATGACTACTTATAGGTTCAGTGATCTCTTAGAAATACTATTATGATTTAATACAGTGAAAAAAAAATACAGATTAAAGTCAGAGCAGTGGGAAAAGGCCCAGAAGATACAGGCTTCCATGTATCCCTTCCCTGTTGAGTCATACAGAAAGCATTAATCCTCCTGGCAACCTTGTTTGAATTGAAACAAACAGACAAAACTCTCAAAGCCTTGCCACCTGGGGGAGTTCACCTAGCCATCAACGTTCAGGGTGTGTAGCGGGTGCTGGCCCTGTAGGAATCACCAAGTACCCATGTGGCTGACTTCAGTTTCTCAATATACTACTCAAGTTCTCCAGAAAAACAGGACCACAGGATGTGTACAGGTAGCTCAAACTTCACGCAAGTGGCCCATGTAATTGCAGAGGCTTGAGGTGTCCAAAATGCACTGAGGTGGTCAGTAGGCTGGAGACTCAGGAAAGAGCTGTGGTCCGAGTGCAAAGATCTGTTGGCAGAATTCCATTTCTCAGGAAATTTGATCTTTTTTCTACTGAGATCTTCAACTGTTTGGAGGAGGCCACCCACAAGAAATAAGGAAGGAAGGAAGGAAGGAAGGAAGGAAGGAAGGAAGGAGAGAAGAGAGAAAAGAAAGAAATGAAAAGAAAAAAACATCTTGCCAAATATTTCCACAATAACATTTAACCAAGTATCTGAACGGTATGAACTAATGTTCATACAGTCAACTCCCTGCATGATGAAAGCAATCATTATATTCTACAAATATATACTAATAAAATTTTCAGGGGCTGGGGAGATAGCTCAGTGGGATTAGTGCTTGCCTGCTGAGTTCGATCCCAGGTACCACCAAAAAAAAAAAAAAAAAAAATCAACTGTCTTTTAAAATTAAATAAATAAATATATTTTAAAAATAAATATCTTAACTGAGCAGTGGACCTGTCAAATTGACACACAAAATTAACCATCACAGTCCCCATTCCTCCAGAAATGCAGCCAATACTGACATTGTTGTGCGGCGCAGGCTCTCACTGTTAATCACACCATTAGTATAAACTCTCAAGTGCCCTGATACCTCAGATAATCAAAGACGCTATTATTATGCAGGATACCCCAAGGGTTTTAGGTCACTTCCTAGCAGCCCAGCAGCAGCCAGCTTTTCTTTCAAATGCACAAGTTTTGGCCAGTCCCCCATGCAGTATGGATCTTCTACCACACTGGACTAAGAGAAGCAAGGGCATGAGTTAGGCTTCTGCTGATCTACTGAAAAAAAATCCAGGTGCGAGATGACAGAACTATAGCTTAAAGGAGGGTGGTAATGATGAATATGATGAGAATGGACAGATCTTCAGTGTACTTTCTTTGTACAGCTGACAGGGTTTGCCGTTGAACTCAAGATACAAGAGAAAGATTCAGGGATAACACCAATGTTCTTAGTCCACCCACTCAGAGAACTCAGGAGAGCAGGACAGCAGCAGAAGCAAAGATGAATTCAGTTTAGACATGTCAGTCAGCGGATCCAGATGCCAGTGGAGGAGAGCCAGCAGCTGCAGTCTCAAGTGAGAAGTAAATGCACTGTATTTAACAGCCCACACATATGCACAGGAGTGAGGCAGGGAATGATGATACCACAGGTCAAATGCAGCTATTTCCAGAGTCAAAAGGGAAAAAAATAAATAAAGATTAAACTCTGCGTTGGAGGTTACCCTGATAGGCATGATCCTGCTTCTGATCTTTCTCTCTACCCTCTTTCCTCTCTTCTCTCCAGCCCCGGTTAGCTACTATTAGAAAGATAGACTGGCCCCAAGATGCATCCTCCACCACCAGCACTACAACCCAAAGGATATAAGAATTCCTTTTCAATACAATGTACAGTCTTCATTTTGCAGTTAGGAATACTATCATTAGGGCCAGGGACATAGCTCTGTGGCACAAGTGCCTGACTGGCAAGTGCAAGGTCATGAGTTTGCACCCTGGTCCCGCAAAAAAACAACAACAACAAAAAAAAAAAGAATAAAAATAATATCATTGACCACTACCTGGAGACATGTTGCTTCAGCTTTAAAAAAAAAAAAAAAAAAAAGCAGCTTCTGATCTGAGCTATTCCAAGCCATCAACAAGTCTTAGAAGCTTAATAATATTCATTCCAGGATTTAGAAATCTTCCTAAACTCCAGCCCCACAAATTTGCATTCAGTGCATTTTAAATAAGACCTCCCCCTTTTAAAGACACATAAATATCTCCTTTGCAGATAGACCTCTGGCTTCTGCAGTTAGGGTGCTGTGTTCTTCAGAGGTTCCCCGGTTCATTAGTGGTGCTGGGCCCCTTCATTCTGTGTGACACCATGTTCCATCTGGTTAGGCCCATAGGTCACTGTGCAAGAGATGGGGAGGGTGAGCTACAAAGCCTCCTCTTTCCTCATCATCCATAGCTTGTGCATTCTTCAACACATAAGGGGAACAAGCTAAACTCAAGCCACTAATTAAGCTTGAGTCTGATTTGTTGGCTAAGATCTAACTAAATTCCATTTCTCTATCCCTGGGGCCCCTTCAGTTTTATACATTAGACACTCGGCAGGTCCTCTTTACAGAAAATTAAGTGAAATAAAATAAATATCGTTCTGAACTTAATTATCTGTTAGATAATATGCAATAACCCAAGGCAGCCAGAGCAAAAGGAGCTTCTATGACAGATAGGAGAAGCCCTCCCTGTTCAAGTACAAAGGCAAGCCACCAGGGTGGCTTTCATCTTTCTTGAAACATCAGGCTGGAGAAGCACTTTCCAAGGGAAGATTTCTAGCTTCCTAATGTTTTAGCAGCAGAATATTCTCTTTCAAGTCTTCCACAAAATCTGCCAGCCGCTTGTACAAAACCAGGTGGACGTCAACTCTGTGATTAGAGGACAGCGTGGAGCACAGAGCCCAAGCAAATCTGCCTGTCATGCTAGGTACTGCTCCAAACAAAGTGGCTGGGCAAGTCCCTGTTCAGCATGAGACCACGGCTTCCAGAACCTTTACGGCTCTGGGCCCTGGATCCTCCCAGCCTTGAGTCTCATCTCACACCCAAAGCCACCTAGATCCTTGTATTCTTCTTTGATGCAAAGCCTTGCCCATTCATGAAGTCCTGTACTTTCCAGGTCTCTGCACACTCCTGCCAGTGGGCCACACTCTGCTAAAGGAGAGGCCACACTCCCCACAGCTGCTGAAGCTCGCCTCCCACGCGCACAGCACCTTTCCAGCTGGGGCCAGCACCACCTGCCTCTCTTTCTCTCATTCCAGTGTCAGCAATCTTTCCTGAGCTATCATTTCTTCCCCCTTCTGCCTCCCTTCTAACTTGTATTTTTCTTTCCCTTATCTTTGTCCTTCAAAGCTTTGCCAGCAATCCTTTCATAAGTTATTATAAACAATTGACGTAAAGGTTTGTCTGTAAACAATGATAAAATAGGACACTGGAGGGAAAAGCAGCATTGAAAAAGACCAGATATCTCCACTAAGTACACAGGTTATAAAGGTCATAAGCTTTCTTCCTTGCAACAGACACCTGCATAGATTAAGTACAGCAAAAGGGGTTATACTAGTTCTTTTTAAAATTTTGTCTCATACACCCACAAAGAAACATGCATGTTTTAAAACACCAAGACCCAGAAAGTTTTAAGGCCTCCAGGTCCAAATCTTGTCTTTAAACAGCAGACAGACACAATGTTAGAAGGTAACAATAAATTAACCCTATCTTTCATTTTTTGAGTATTCAGTGCATACACAAAATACTAAAGCATACATTTGAAGTACAAAAATGGTCCACGTGTGAAATTTCTTCCAATTCTCTATTCATAATTACTGATGCGATGACACCAAGCAAGTCCAATGAGAAAGAACATCTATTCTTTCAAACCAATGAAACAGAAGAGAAAGGCCTGATCGTATTCCACCCAACATGCTCTACGTGATGCACTCAAGTGCTGGGAATCGAACCAGGGCCTTCCCCACACTGAGTGCACACTTACCACCAAGTTACAACCTCAGCACATAATGCATTTTTCTAAAAATCAGGAAAATGCCCTGTAAGCTTGGCAAGACGTCACTAGGATAAATGAAGAATTTGAATTTTCCTCAGAGAAGGCATCCTCAGCCAGTGTAAAATACCTACAAAGCTAACACCACCATATTCAATGCTAATTAAATTAGTGTGACAGCCCATTAACGGAATGCTCCCAGGGACAGCTGACCCACACTCTGAAACTTCCCCAGGTAGTCGAGTTACTGATAGATCTTATGGTTACATATTTACTGCAAAATATGTTGACAAATATAACAGTGTGCCGACAACGTCAGGAAGGTTGGGGGTGCTCATGGGAGTCAGAGATCAATGAGCCCTAGCATCTGAGTGCTGTCGGTTACCCCATTTGGCTCATCCCTCTGCATGAGCTGCATCCTCCTCTACCAGCTTCCACCCTCCACATAGCAGCAGACATGACCATCTTATCTCTGGCCCTCAAGAACCTGTGGGACCCAATGTCTGGGTTCTCCATCCTAAAATTCTAGTGTAGGATTAGCTATCTCAGGAATCCAGGGTCAGCCAAATAGCTCAGTGGATTAAAGCTCCTACAAGCAGGTGCGGGGGCTGGGGGTTCGATCCTAGGCCTGCCATGCTGGCCCTGCGTCCCCCTGCCCCCAGGCCACACTGAGCAACTGCCCTGAGGCAATTAAGACTGGGCATGGTAGTGCATGCTTGTAATCCCAGCTCTTCGGAGGCTGTAAACAGGTGGGTCACTATGAGTCTAATCAAGTAGTGAGACCCTGAACACCCTATACACCCTTCCCTAAAGTACAAAAAAAAAGGAATTCTTCCACAGACTAGTTTGGTTTGGGGGGGTCAATAGAAACACCCCCTTATATGCTCCCCACAACATGTGATTGAAAGGAGCACTTTTTAGTACCAAGCAGTCCTGTTTCCAAGCATACAGAGCCACAGACGTTACAGTCCCTAGGTACTTACGGTCTGTTTGGTGAGGCAATGTTCAGTAACAAAGAAAGACCAATTAAGCACAGCAGTTCTCTAGGGACAACACAAGATCTCTTAGGAAAATGACATCACAGATATTCTGAAAACATTATGCCAAAAGAAGCCAGCTACAGAAAAGCACACTTTCCATGATTCCATATATTAAAAATGTCCCACATAGGTACATCCATAAATGTAGAAAATAGATTAGTGATTGCCCAGGGCTGAGGTGTAGGCAGGAAGACAGAGTTGGCTGGAAATGACAACGCTGAGAGTCATCACTAAAAGGCCAGGGGCTTTCTTCTCAGGGTGATGAAAATGTTCTCAAACTGGCTGTTGGAGATGGTTGTACAACTCCATGAATACACTAAAAGCTGTTGAATTGTGTAGGCTAAGTGGGCAAACTGTGCAATATATGAATTCTAGCACTCAGAAACTGTTTTTAAAAATATTATAGAAGGAACTATTCAACTTTAAAATACAGATTAAGGGAGTCACAGGTTGTTCTGAGCTGGGCCTGAGGAAGATGATAACCAGATGGGGTCTCAAGGGACTTCGGGGAAGATGCCTAAGTGGTGAACAGCATGAGATGTGGTGTCCAGACGTTATAGTATAGTAAAGTCAGGAAGGAAAGAAGGAAAGGGGTAAGTCCTTAGGAATCCAGGGTGAGCAAAGATCCCAACTAAGAGTTGAAGCCCACAGGGAGAGAGGAAGATTTCAATGAAAAAAAGAGGTAGCAAGCAGCATTTTCTGAGTGCTGACTAAGTGGTACGATGGCTCGCACCTGCTGATGCATGGTGACTACTGGCTGCCCTTGAGGCCTCCATGAAGAAACATGAGTGGAGCAGAGCAGTAGACCCAGGGAGCTACAGTGGCTGGTGAGTTACTGTGGCTCACATGTACCTCAGGAAAGGACAAATGGCTGATAGCCATCTTAGTGAAGGACCAGTTGAGCTCTGAACTCAAAGCAGTTGGGGGCTGGCTCCCTCCAGCAGCTCGGGGTATCAGACTGAGATGGCACTGAGTTCAAGTTGGCAGGCAGTCAAGTGCCTGGATGTAAGCTGGCACAGAGCTGAGCAAGAGCCGTCGTGAGGCACACAGGGCGTGGCAGCTGAACAGACAGGATTCCCGTCTCCAGCCAGAAATCAGCCTGAGCTTCAGAGGAACTAAAGAAGCAGTCTTGCTGCTCCTCCTTAAATCTATGGCTCATTTGCTGAATTGATCAACATAGATCAGGGCTCTGTCTGCCCACTCCTTCTACCAGTGGCAGCACACACTCTCTGAAATGGACATTTTTTCTTATTATTATCTTTTTGTTGTTGTTGTTTATTTATTTATTTATATGGCCGGCTCAGCCTGCCCTGAGGGCAGGGCTGGTGCAGCATGTGGTGCCGGGGATCGAACCCCGGTCCCCGCAGCTACCTAAGCTTTCCTAAGTAGGCGCTTTAGACCACTGAGCCATCCTGCCGGGCCTATTATCTTATTTTTATTTTTGCTTTGCTGCATTTTTCTTGATTACTTGTTCTTGTTTTTATATGACTATGATCATTGTTTTTACATTTTGTTGTTGCTCTGCTCTGTTCTTGATTTTATTTCTTCCTTATTTCCTTCCCTCCTGTTTTCTACACAATTTCTCAAACTTTGTATAATACTCCTTTGTCCTCTCTTGTTTCTAATCCCTCCTTTTCTATTTCTCTTTTTTTCCCTTTAATTTCTTTTAACTTTTTTGCTATGAAAGCAAAATCATCATCCTAGGGGAATAATTATACAATTTTTGGTTTGTTTTACATTTTTATATAACCATGGATGTGATTCATATAGTTAAAGGTGGCAAAGCAGTTACCACAGTTTGTTGGGGTTTCTAGGCGTGTTTAATACTATTGTTATTGATGAGTGTACTACCAAGGTGAATAATTTTTCTAATCATTTGACCTTCCTGTTGTGCCAAGATTGAGATTGTTTCATGGTCATAGTACTATATAGAGCAGTACCAAAGAACCAGGGGCTAAGGCAAATACGCAGCAACTTTCCATCAATAAATTTAAGAGATAGGATCTCCCAAAAGATGCAAAACACAAAAGACTGGAAGACATCGCTGAGTAGTCATTTGCTAAGGGTTCTAAATATTGGCAAAAAAAAAAACCTTTCCATAAACAACTTATGCAGATCAACCCAGGAACTAAACTAAAATAAAGAAATTTTAAAAGGGAAAACAAGAGTACACTAAGCAAGATGAAAGCCCAGATTTCTGCTCGCCATAAGAAAATCCACTGGTGAGATTCCATATCTGAAAAAACAGAAGTTCGCATAAATAAACTAATGTTGAATCTCAAGCTTCTAGAAGGAGAAGAAAGAGGAGAAGGAGGAAGAGGAGGAGGAGGACAAGGAGGAGAAGAAGAAAAAAGAAGAGGAAGAGGAAGAGGAGGAGGAGGAGGAGGAGGAGGAGGAGAAGGAGGAGGAGGAGGTGGAGGAGGTGGCGGTGGAGACAGTGGTCAGACATGAATGCCGCCTGGGCGCCGGCGGTGCACTGGGAGCCCCTTCCTAGCGTGTGGGCGGTAGGTACCGTCGCCGCAGCCCGGTGGGCGGATGCTGCCCAAGTTCTTATGAATTTGAATGTGGGGAAATTTGAGAAATCACATACTAAAAAAAGAAAAGATATTCTATATTATGCATGTTGGTTTTGGAATATGTGTATAAAATAAACGTGTACATTGTTCTAAAAAAAGAAAACAGAGCAAAGAACAGAAACCTAATGATCATCTTAACTGGGGAAGAAAAAGCAATTGACAAAGTCCAACACTCACCCATGATTTTAAAAGTCCTACAAAAACTGGAATAAACTTATCTTTTCAATCTAATAATAGCCACCTATGACAAACCAACAGCCAACAACATACGAAATGGACAAAAACTGAAAGCCTTAACTTTAAAGTCAGGAACAAGACATAAATGTCTGCTATCTCCACTCCCATTCAATGTAGTTCTGCAAACATTAGCTAGAGCAATTAGACAAGAGAAGAAAATAAAAGTAATAATGACAGAAAAAAAGTTAAATTATCATTACTCGTAGATGGCATGATGCTCCATGTAGAAGACCCCAAAAACTCTGCCAAAAGGCTTCTAGATTTAACAAATAAATTCAGTTGCACACCTGGATAGAAAGTCAATCTTCAGGGCCAGCGAGATGGTTCGGTGGTCTAAAGTGCCTGCTTAGGAAAGCTTAGGCAACCGCAGGGACTGCAGTTTGATCCCTGGTGCTACATACTGTGTCAATCCTACCCCAAGGGCAGGCTGAGCTGGCCATAATAATTTTAAAAAAAAATTGAAAGTCAGTGTTCAAAAATCAATAGCATTCCTGTACACAAATCATATACTCAGTAAGAGAATTAGAGAAACACTTTTCACAGTAACATCCCCGAAAGTGAAATACCTAGGAATCTATCTAATGAAGTAAATAAAAGACCTCTACATTGAAAACTATAGCACACCACAAAAGGAGACCGAAGAGGATAAACAAAATGGACATTCCTACCCAGTAACCCCATATTCTTGGGTGGGAAGAACCAATATAGCAAAAATGACCATATTTCCAAACATTTTATATAGACTTAATATAATTCTGATAAAAATATCAATAGCATAACTCACAGAATTAAACAAAACAACACTAAAATCATTTAGAGCCAGAAGAGATCTAGAACAGAAAAAGAAAAATTGGGGGCAACAATGGTAAGGTGGGGCTTATCACAGTCCTGGACTTGAAATTATAATGCAAAAATATTGTGGTTATAAACAACATTTTACTGTAAGAAACACCCAAAGATCAGTGATACTGATTAGAAGATCCATAAATAACTCCAAACATACTCAAATTCATATTTATACTTTATATCTGACGAAGGAGCCAACCTCTCATGGAAGAAAGCCTCTTTAGTAAATAGTTCTGGAAAAACTTGTTTTCTATATGCCAAAGATTAAATCTAGACCATATCTTTCACTATGCACCAAACTAAAACTGAAATGGATCAAAGATCTAAATGTTAAAACAGAAACATTAAATCTGCTAGAAGATAGAATCAGTAAAACCCTTGAAAACATCAGTGTAGGCAAAGACTTCATGAAGAAAATCCCAGTCACACAGGGAAGATCACAAGCATCACCAACTGGGGTCTCATCTTACTTAAAAGATGTTGCACAACACAATAAAACAATGGAGTAAAGAGATAACCCACAGCATGGGAAAAAATTTGCCTATTGTTCCTTCCACCATGGACTAATGGCTATAATATAAAAAGAGCTCACAAACACCAGACCCCTCCAAATTTAAAGACTCAGTTAAAAAATTGGTATCTGATATGAACAGACACTTCTCATATGAAAAACTATAAATGGTAAATAAATATATAAAAATATTTAACATCACTGGTCTTTTGAGAAATATAAGTTAAAATAACACTGAAATTCTATCTGCTGCCCCAAAAATAATACCTATTATCAAGAAATAAGGGCCAACCAGACAGGTACAGGAATGGGGATCTCCAGCATTTTGTGATTGAGACTGGGCGTGGTGGCATGTACTTATAACCCACATGCTTGGGAGGCTGAAAATAGGAGTCCAATCTATGTAGTGAGACCCTGTGGACCCTGTAGTAAAATACATTAACAAAAAAGCAAGAAAAAAGAAATCAACCAGTAACAACTGCTGGCCAAACTGTGGGGAAAAAGTAATCCTCCTATACAGATTCAATCACTGTATAAATCAGTGAATATTCCTAAAATAAAGTAAAACTAGAGACTCCATTTGATCAATATCAAATGCTATTTCTTGGCATTTTCCTGAAATAATTAAAAGCATTACACCCCAGCAATATATACACACCCATGTTTATAGTGGCACAGTTTATAGTAGCTAAATCTTAGAACCAGCTCAAATCTCCACCCACTAATGAAGGGATAAAGAAGAGATGATTTGCTACTCTGCCATAGAGAGGGGTAACCTTGGGACATTCCTAGCTAAGTGGACACACTTGGAGACCAGAGTTCTAAGAGAAACAAATTGGACACACATGTGTAAATATCACATTGTTTCCCTGATGTAGGAAATCAAAAGCATAAATAAGGACCAAAGTGTATGACAGATATTGGGACCTGGGAAGAAAATGTTCAAATGAGAAGGAGAACAAGGGAGAGGGGACAGAGAAAGGAAATAAGGGACAAGCACAAGGAAGAGAAGAGAAAACAAAAATGGAAATAAAGCTTTGGTAAATAAAATGGTGAAGAGGCATTGAAGGGAAGGTAGGGTAATTGAAAAAAGATGAGGCAAGCTCTATCACATAAAGGTACTAATTCCATATGATAAATGTCATCATATATGTCTAAAGTGTACCAATAAAAATAAATTGAAATGCAGATTAATCACCCATAATCTGAAAAATTTTAATTCCAAGCTTTTTGAGTGCCCACATGATAGCACAGAACTGTAATGTTCTACACCTTGAAGCTGTACAAAATTAAAAATATTGGATACAATACTGTGAGGCCGTGTATATAGAGATGTACAGAACATATTAAACTTGGGGCTCAGCCACCAGATATTCTACTGTATATGTGAAAATACTCCAAAGTACAAAAACTGAAAACTTCTGGTTCAAGGCATTTTAGATAAGGGATACCAACCTTTAATGGAATTTTTGTCTTAAAAATGGTGAAACTTTAAAGTGGTGAGTTGTAACAAGAAAATAGTTTAAAACTGGTGGAAAACAGTTTAAAATTGTACTAGTTTTAACTAGCTTCAAACTACTTCCAAGTTTATAAAACAGTAGATGTCCTTGATTAATATTAATATATTAATCAATAATATCTGCTATAGGAAATAAGATGACCAAAATAAGAATTTTAGTGGGCTGGAAAATAGCTCAATACAATAAGTGCTTGCTTAGCAAGCTCAAGGGCCTGCGTTCAATCCCCAGTTTGGCAATAAATTAATTAATTAATTAAATACACACATACATACATACAAAATAAGAATTTTAAAGTAAGTATTGGGTGATAAATTCAAAAGTGGAGGCTAGATTTTGAAATTCGTTTTAAATCTGCTCTTCGGTTGTTCCTCCAACCCACATTAACAGACAGGAGCGCTTTAACTTTATTTCCTACCTTTATGCGGGCAACTCGATGGAACACACTCTGCCCACCCATGAAAGAATATACACTCCACAGAGGAATTTGGAGGGAATTACAAATATAGAGAAATAAACCAAAGCGCATATATGAACTTAAAATGAAAAGCATTAGTAACATCACACACGCAAAGCCAAATTCCTCTTGCGCACAATGTCCAGGCCCCCAAACACTCTGAGAAACCCTGGAAGGGCCGCCCAGTGGTCACTTTTGTCTCCTGCTGCGCTGGGACTGAGACTCCTGGCACTTCCCGCCGCGCTTCCCCACCTTGCTTTGTCAGTTTATGTAGCAGACTTCCAGCCATTTTTCCCAGCCCAGCGACCTGGGCCAAATACAACTTTCCTTTCTCACTTTGTGGATGAATGGATGGATGGAGATTAAGCAAGGAAGGTGCTTAAAATTCCTGCCTTTGGAGAGAACAGGATGGAGAACGAGGGGAGCCTGACTCAGGATCCAGTGCTCTTTCTACACAGGGGGACGCTGGGACCCTACAACACTACAGAAAGGCCCGGAGCCAAACTCTCGAATGGGAAAAGGGAGATAGCTCAGTAGAATAAGTGCCTGCCTTTCAAGCTTAGGATCCTGAGTTCAATTCCTGTACTGGAAAAAAAATAAAAAATAGTCTTTGCCTTTCTCTGAATAACTACTGCAAAGACAACAATATGCATTATATTAATTATTGTGGCTGTACTTACTTATTTACTTAATTATTAACTAAAAGAAGAATGGAGGAGCTTGGGCCAGCCAAATAGCTCAGCGGATTAAAGCACCTGCAAGCAGGTACAGGGGCTGAGGATCTGATCCCTCTGCCTGCAGTGCCGCCCTGCCCCCCAGGGCTTCCTGAGATGACAGTTGAGAGTGAGTGTGGTGGTGGCACACACCTGTAATCCCAGCTCTGGGGAGGCTGTAAACAGGTGGATCACTCTGAGTTTGATCTAGTAGTGAGACCCTGAACACCCTGTAGACCCTTCCCTAAAATACAAAACATAAATAAAGAAAAGAAATAAAAGAATGGAGGACACCTGCAAGCAGGCCCAGGAGCTGTGGTTCAATCTCCAGGCTGCTGTGCTGAGATGGCATTTAAGACTGGGGTGGTGGTACGTGCTCCTGTAATCGCAGCTCTTGGGAGTCGATAAAGAGGCAGATCACTATGAGTCTGACCTAGCAGTGAGACACTGAACACTCTGTAGACCCTTCCCCAAAAAAAAAAAAAAAAAAAGTGGTCCAAAGACTGGAGAAGCAGGAGCAGGAGCAGGAAGTCCCTTGCAGAATCAGGCTCTAATTCCACAGGTGCATTTTAAGGAGCTATGGAATTTTCACCTTCCACTGCACAAAACTCTCAAATATATTAACACACTTATCAAATTAATAAGTGTGAAGTTTCATAAATGAAATGCTGATAAAAATTATCTTATAACTTTATGAACATCTGAGGAGAGGGGCCAGGGCAGTGGCTATTCATATAAAGTGTGTCATGATTTTAACAACAGGACAGGCATCCTTTGGGGATTCCCGCAGAGCTCAGATCACACACTCTGTCTCTCTCTCTCTCTCTCTCTCTCTCTCTCTCTCTCTCTCTCTCTCTCTCACACACACACACACACACACACACACACACACCTGATATTAATGATAACTATTATGACCTCTGAGGGCTATACAAATAGTAAAAAATACAACTTTTCATCAGCCTGGAACATAAAGACATTGGAAAGATTTGTGTCCCCTCGCCTAATCAAGAGCATCTATTACACAGAGAAAGGCAGAGGCCTAAAAGTGTCATCTTCATCCAGCTGGTGCAATTGAGTCAGCCACAACAAAGTTACTAGGGCTTACTGACACCATTCATCATCCTTGCATGTCAAAAGATAAATCAGCCTTGAGAACTATGTGACCAGTTCCTGGCACATAGCACAGAGAGAAGGGCTCAGCCCCTGGCTTCAGACAGTCTGGTGTCAGGCCACAGCTCTGCCTCTCATGGGCTGTGCTTGAGTTTCCTCGTCTGTCACATAAGGATCATAGTACCTTCCTCATAGAACTTTTCTGAGAATTAAATGAGCAAGTGCATGTTACACACCTGACATTATTAAGTGTCAAGAACAGCCCAATAAGACTGGGCAATTCCATCTAGAGAGCCAAAAGTAGAATTATGATAATAATCTGTAAATAAAACTTCTAATCACTACCTTGCCAACAATAAAGTTACTTTAATTCCCACTTTTAATTTCCTTTTCTTCTATATATCACATAGGCCAAGGAAGCATTGGTGAATATCAATAAACTAGGTAATCAGGCGTTTTCTGTAACTCATGAAATGACATGATTTCTAAATGTTTTCCCCCAGATTTGTTGAAAAGAAAAAGAAAAATAATCTGAAGCATAATCCATAGACAATTACCATTTCTAATGGAAGCTGGGAGGAAATTTTATTTGGTGGACACAATAG
>PVJA010005434.1:0-54032 GCA_004027025.1 Myocastor coypus
AAAAAAAAATCAAGTAAATGGAAGTCTGCCTCTTTTCTTTTTTCTAAATAGGAAAAAATATCCTCCCAGGAGACTTCTCCAAGCAAGCTTCCCCTTTACTTTTCTTACTGATTGGAGTCACTAATTCCCATCAGAAGTCACTGACCACTAAGAATGGTTTTACCATACTGGTTGGACCAATCACACTTGATCCTCAGGGGACATCCGTATGTTCCTGCCTGAGCAACAGTGGGGTGCTGACCTCAGGAAAGCAGGGAGAAGGGTAGGGCCAGATAATTAACAATGTCCACCATGGTTGTATCACTTAGAGCAGCGGTTCTCAACCTGTGGGTCGAGACCCTGGCGGGGGTCAAACAACCAAAACACAGGGGTCGCCTAAAGCCATTCTGAATCATAACTGTAGCAAAATTAATTACAGTTTTGAAGTAGCCACCAAAATTATTTTTGGTTTGGGGTCACCACAACATGAGGAACTATATTGCGTGGTCATGGCATTAGAAAGGTTGAGAACCACTGACTTAGAGGAAGAACTGAGAATGACTATAGTTTTTACTTATAAATATGTCATTCATAGAGACATAAGCACTGTTCAACTTCTGTGTTAAACTTATGAAGACAGAAAGACCACATACCTCGGATGTTTTCTAAATATTCTCTTCAGCCATTTTTTACTTTTCCCCAGTAGTTCTATAGTAATAATAGCATACCTGATTAACATTGTGTGCTGCACAAATAATCTTCACATACAATACCCACTGACCTTAACTGTGTGGTCTGGGTAAGTATTATTATAATTTTTTACATTTTTTATTATATTTTTATTAGTGCATTATTGCAATACATTATGGTTATATTCACTGTGGGGAACTGACATGTTCATAATACAACTCAATTCTTTTGTCCTCTTCCTTAGAAAGCTAATTGTCATACATAAAGATTAACAGCCAGACTAACGGGTCAAAGTCAAAAAAGTTATAAAAGAAGTATACTAAATCAAAGTTCACTTTTAAAGTACACTTGAATTTGTGGCTATCCAGTACCATTTGTTAAGTAAATTATCTTCCCTCCAGCAAAGGTGTTTGCCAAAGATAACACGGATGACTGTGTTCAGACTTATTCTCGCATCCTCTCTTCTGTGACAATGACCCACAAGTCTGTTGTCTTTCTAATGCCATCCTGTTTTTAGCACTGTAGCTTTGTAGTATAACTTGACATTTGAGATGGTGGTATTCCCTGCCTTGCCCTGGTTGCTCAGAATTGCCTTTTTATTTGTAATTTTTAGTGGCTTTAGGTTTAGTGGGTTAAACTAATCATACTTTTTAGCATACAGAATAATATTGTCTTTTGTTTGTATTTAGTCCCTGTCTAGTTAATTAATTAACTATCTGATATGTCAATTTTCTCTTATCACTGTCTTACACTCACACTGCTCTTTCTCCATATAGGCAATCATTGTGATAATCATGTCTAATGTGTATCTTATTATTTGTGTGTGTACCTGTGTTTGCAAAATGCACATTTTATTCAGTGAACACATAAGTTGAAGTACTCTAAAGATCTCATCCTGATTCATACTTTTTCACTCTGCACTCTTCAGGAGTGATCCTTGTTGTTATGTTTATGTACTCCACTGGCTAGAAACGGTGCATAATATTCCCCTTAGTGCAGTTAGAGTTTACTCATCTGCTCCCCCTAGTGGAAACTGAGATGGCCTCCAATCTCGTGCACGAATCTTCATTTGGGACACAGGATAGGCCAGAATGAGGATTTCTTTGTGATACTGACTCAAAAGCCTCTTGGCTGACTCTAAAACAGACAATTTGATTAAGTGCGACTCAAATTGATTTCCAGAAAGTCTGTCCTAGCAGGACTCATCCCAACTTACGTGGAAACTGGGTCTTGAGTGTGAAGACTAGGGTTTTTTTTTTTTTTTTTTTTTTTTTTTTTTTTTTTTTTTTTTTTTTTTTTTTTTTTTTTTTTTTTTTTTTTGTGGGACCAGGGTTCAAACTCACAACCTTGCACTTTCCAGGCAGGCACTTGCGCCACGGAGCTATCTCCCCAGCAAATAATTTATTTTTTGGCAGGACTGGGGTTCGAACTCACAACCTTGCTCTTGCCCAGCAGGCACTTGTGCCATGGAGCTATTTCCCCAGCCCCTTTGAGTGTGATAAATAACTTGTCTGAGCTTATACAAGCAATAAAAGTGAATTAGGATAAGAACCTAAATCCAGGCCTTCTAACTTCACAGCCTCTTTATTTTCCAGGCCATCTCTTTATAAGTCTCTGGGTCGGGCCCGGCGGGATGGCTCAGTGGTCTAAAGCGCCTGCTTGGGAAACCTTGGGCGGCTTCAGGGGCCGCGGTTCGATCCCCGGCACCACATGCTGCGCCAGCCCTGCCATCAGGGCAGGCTGAGCCGACCATAAAAAATGAGTGAATAAACAAATGTTCTGAAACAAGAAAAAAAAAAATAAATAAATTAAAAAAAAATAAGTCTCTGGGTCATGATACTGAACATTAATGAAGATTTCTTTTATTTATTTATTTATTTATTTATTTATTTATTTATTTATTTATTTATTGTCTTTTTGAGACAGGGTCTCGCTATGCAGTTCAGGCTGGCCTTGAGCTCACTTCTGTAGCCCAGGCTGGTCTCGAACTCGCACCGATCCTCCTGCCTCAGCCTCCCGAATGCTGGGATTACAGGCATGCGCCACCACGCCTGGCTTAATGAAGATTTCTTGAGGCTTTTGTTCTTTAGAAAATTCCGGGGTGCCAAGGGCAACTTGCACATAGAAGGAGTCTGAGGTTGTGGGCACCTCATGTTCTGTGACCCCAGAACCCTATCATCCAGCTCAACCTGTTCAGAATCCCTTTTGATTGCTTTACTACAGTTGCTACACTGTTTTGGGAAACATTTTAAAAATAAGAGTATCTAAAAATCTTTGTCCTTATATTTCATAATATCTCTTACATATTTTGGTTATTTTTTAAATTTAAATTTTTTTTTTTTTTTATGTATTTGTAGGGAAAGGTCTCATCACTAGATCAGACTCTGGTGATCCACCTCTTTACAGCCTCCCAAGAGCCGGGATTACAAGCACGGACCACCACACCCAGTCTCAATTGCCATCTCAGCATGTCCTGTCCTGGGGGTGGGGCCAGCACAGCAGGCCGGGGTTCACTCCCCTGGTCCCTGTGCCTACTTGCAGGCTCTTTAATCTACTGAACTATTTGGCCTGGCCAAGACTCTATCTAAAAAACAAAAAATAAAACCAAATAAAAAGCAAAAGAAGGAAAAATACAAACGAAGCTTTTGTAAATAAGAATAATTGAAGGGAGGGTGGGGAAGTGGGAAAAAAAGGAACTATATCACGTACAGATGCAAACTCCTTATTATGAATGTGATCATCATGAATACCTAAAATGTACCAATAAATTTAATTTAAAAAAATCCTTGTCTCCCTTGTTGTCTGTGCCTTTATGCTTTTCTGACTTGAAAGTAAAAGAGGAGTCACGGAATCAGATACTGTTAGAACAACAATAGGCCTTGGAGATTGTTTACCCCAACTCTCCCATTTTATAGATGACGAAGTATAGGCCCAGAGAGAGTGAGCTGCTTGCCTGGAGTCACAGAGGTAGAAGTACAGCAGGACAGGGTTTCCTAAAAAATCAGGCCCTTGCCTTTTTGCATTTTCTGCTTCTCAGCACCTAGTGGCTTCTCTCTGTCTACCTGGGGACAGAAAGATTTACAGGTTTGCCTTTGTAGCGGTGCTGCAGTAGTCGAAATGTCTAGCAGTTGCCTCGCGGGGCATGCATGTTTGGGAAGGGCTGTATCTGTAGCTTTTGTCAGTTTCCAGGGGATAAACACTCTATTGAAATTGGTGGACAGTTTCAAGCTACGCTAGTGTTGTTCTTGAACGCAGAGCTGAATGGCTAGGTTTTCATTGCCCTGATACAAAAAAAAAAAAAAAAAGAAAGAAAGAAAAGAAAAAGAAAAACACACCTGGCAAGGCACCTGTGGCAGTGAAATCAGATGAAACAACCAGGAGGTAATAACTCCCAAGCATTTATTATCTTTATTTTTAGTACAACTTATTTAATGGCAACTTTACCAAATATAATATCTAGTAAAAGCTGTGTTTCCTGCTCTCTCCTGAAGTTCTCAAGCCAGGGAGGGTCCACTCCAGAGCCCCACACAGTAGCAGTCTGCTTTCTGAGTCTTCACATTTCTCTTAATTCTTTGAATTCTCTATGGTAAAAACAGAAAATATGAAAATAGGGAGACAAAGAGCAGAGGAGAAATGAGTTACTCTGGTGGTAAGTGGTATAGCTGGAGTCTAAGCTCTTTAGGTCCCTAAGTATAAAAGTTTGAACTCTTATGGGTAGAGTTTAAAGACATTGTTTGTGGACCTTCCTACTCATTATATGAAATACTTACAACTTACTACCTTTTCTCACAATTCAAGGCACACTGAAGAGTGAAAAACTGCGTGCTCATGGAATAAATCTCCAGATACTCTTTTGCTGTTAGGGCTCTGGACTTTTTTTTAGTTACTTTAAAAAATCTTCCCTGTCCAGAAGTTACAATTTGATTCTTCTGTCTGTGTTGGTCTCTAGCTTCTTCCTTCTCTCATTAACTAGGGATGTCTTCCTCTGCAAAGCACTTGTCATTCCTCTGGAACTCTAAGGCTTTTGGGATATCTCAAGTGTAATCTAGGAAGCCTCCTCATGCTTCCTTTTCCTAATTCCTCACTAGCTCTCCTTGTGGAGAGTTGCGGGCTGGGCTATAGCACCGAGGTGGGCTCAGAGATGGGGTGGCTTCTTACCAAGGGCAGTTGCACAGTACAAACTTTCTTCCCTGCTCTGGCCCCTCCCGGTCAGGATGCTGATGACAGCGTCTGAGCAGCGTCTGTGAAGCTTTTGGAGCTGGTGTCACCCCACACAGGGCAGTGGGGAGCCCAGTAGTGAGGGCTGGCTCCTCCACCTCACTGGCCTAATTAACAAGTTGGGTCCTTTCCAGCTCCTCTCCCTGGCTCTCATGGGGCTGGGCTCCACTGGGGGTGGGCAGACAGTCTTACTTTAAGCAGCCTATTGATCCTCACGTGGTCTTGCTGCCCCTCTTGGGGGAGCACTCTCATGTTTTAAGTGCATGCAGTTACTTTCTTGACTGGCTTGTAAACAGGTTTTAATGGGGCTATTAGTGTAAAAGGACAGGAAACTTTCAAAAACAGCCTCTTAAATATTCATGAGGATGTTAAATCTGGCGCTTAATCACCAGTGTTTGCACACAGCTAACTGGGAGGGAGGACAGCTAACAGGCTGCCTTCACTCTGAGCAATTGACAGGGCATTAATAAACGCTCTTACAGGCATGATTAATGACCAAGGGAGTAGAATCTTTTTTTCTTTTTTTCTAATTTTTTAAACAAAAGAGACCCCTCTCCTTCAAGGACTATTGTTTTGGGTATGTCCAGAAGTAGAATTAAGAGTGGAGTTCAGCGGACATGGAGGCTGGGTGGGGAATCACACATGGGCAGATTCTTTCTCTTCAGAAATAGCTGTGATTCCTGCCTGCCTATTCACTTCCTGGAGGATGTCTGTATCAGGGGAAACTTCAAAAACTTAAGCAGGGAATCTCCAAAGGACTCCTTACCGGGAATTTTCTTAATTTAGCTTTGGGAAGCCCCATGAGGGAGGTGGGCTTCGTACTGCTGGAGTTTCTTGGTGAGGTGTGGCCAGCTGTTCCTCAAAGTGGGTTGATGTATTTACCTGGAGTTACAATGTGGGCAGGGAGATGAGCTGTGGCCCAGGGCCTCCCCCAGGGCAGCCCTCCCCCACCCCACCCCCCTCTCTAAGTGTGCCTTTTAATTTATGGAAAGCGACCTTTGTCTAATTCCTCTCTACCATATTTCATGTAGAATCCTCACTGAAATAGGAATGGGAAGATTGCTTTTTAACTAGTAAATGGCCTGCACTATTGCATTTCTGGAATGGACCTTGGAGACTGACTAACCCAGTTTCATTCCTTCCAGATGAGAAAACTGGGGCTCAGTGAGATGGAGAAACTTATCCATGCTCAAACACTGTGGTGGGCTCAGGACTTAATTCTAAATATCCAGACTCCTGGTGCGTTAGTTCTTTTCAAGGGACTCCTACAGCAGCATGGTAAGACTTCACATGAGCCAGAGTTTTTGGCGGGCTCATTTCTTCAGGAGAACTGCAGGCTCAGCTGACTCTCATCCCCAAATACAGCTAGATCTGGGCAAGTGACACCTAAACTAGGTGAGACACAGAAGGTCCTGGAAGGTGCCCCTCAGTGTCTGTGTGTGGTGGGAACTCAGAGTTTCATTATCTGACACTGACTCAGAATTCATATCTGTTTCTTCCCACAAGTACTAGCTGGGAATTTTGGTTGACAAGGTCCTATTAGAAATGAAACCAAGCTGAGCGTTTTCATTCATGCATGCCTGTAATCTCAGCACTTGGGAGGCTGAGGCAGGAGGACTGGTTCCAGTTCAAGACCAGACTGGGCTACAAAAGTGAGCTGAAGGCCAGCCTGAACTGCATGGCAAGACCGTTTCTCAAAAAGACAAAAAGATGGAAAAAGAAAAGAAAAGAAAAGAAAAAAAGAAAGGAAACCAAGACCTTCCATGCATAGAGTCACAAATTCATAAAATCTGTGTTCATGAAATTAGAAAAAATTTTTACTATGATCTAAAATAATACAATGGGACAAAGAAGCTCATCCAGTGCTAGCCTGCATCCCTTCCTGCCCATCCCACAAACTTTTATCAAGCCTGAGCTATACCCAAACTCCAACATGAGGAATTGGATAGGAGAAAGTTGCCATGAAAATGAGTAACAAGAGTCTCCACCCTAAAGTACTTTTTCTTTAGTTAGTGATTTGACTCCAGGGCTGTCAGAGGACCAAATGCAGGACTAAGCTGAAGAGTTTTTTTTTTTTTTTTAAATAAATGTTTTTCACTGAGATGGCTCAGTGGCATAAGCTCCTGTTTGGCAAGTGTAAGGTCCTGAGTTCAATCCCGGGCACCAAAACAAACAAACAAACAAACAAATAATAAGTGTCATCTAAAAAAAATGTCATTTCAACCCTCTTATACTGTTTCTCAGTCATCTGTGATG
Organism: Myocastor coypus; assembly: GCA_004027025.1. Classification (NCBI taxonomy): domain Eukaryota; kingdom Metazoa; phylum Chordata; class Mammalia; order Rodentia; family Myocastoridae; genus Myocastor; species Myocastor coypus. The sequence goes on from PVJA010005434.1 coordinate 7,144, forward strand.
GTTTCCACCTCTGAGTCCAGCCCAAACAGGCCCTTCTCAGAACAATCAGTTTTAGTCTCTCCTCCCTGTGATGGGTTACTTAGATTTCCAGACTCACTGGAGTAATTTCTGTGTGAATTAGTAACAGGGCATTCAGGATTACTCTGTATTTTAAAAATTACAACCTTAAACCTGCATGTCCGAGAAATTCCCCCTGCAGTTGATGAGTTCTTTGTATAACTGCCCATAGCAAACAGGACATAGTATTTGTGTGGATCAAAGGCTGATTACCTCAGAATGTGTTGAATTGTACTAACCTAAGTCAGAGTGACTCATGTTGTTATATTTGTGCCTAAAACAATCCACCCCTATATAGTAAATGATAATTAACCTTAGGCCTGACTACCTGTTGAACCATACAGGAATATAGTTAATGATTTCTTTCTGCCAAAGATCAGAGGAAGTTCATTTAGATCTTGTGCTCCATCTATTGTCTAGTTAATTTGTAAATTGTGCCTCTATGCTTTGGTAGGTTACAAATGATTAATTTTGAAAAGCAGTACATGTTAAGTGGAAAGTAGTTTCTGTATAAAAACTCTGTTTTATGTCACTTGGCACACTTCTCTGTCTTCTCTCCTGTGTGAGTAGAAGTCAGGAAGGCCCCAAGCTTAGTATTAAAGGCTCAATTTAAATTCCAATTTGGACTCTGGTCTGGCTTCTGTTTGAGAACCCATAACACATGCAAACCTGTGCTTCTTTTGAAAGCAGTGGAGCAGGGAACACATGGCCAATAAGATGGCTCTGATTCTTTTTTTTTTTTTAGAACTTTGTTTATTTATTTATTTATTTTTATGGCTGGCTCAGCCTGCCCTGAGGGCAGGGCTGGCATGACATGTGGTGCTGGGGATTGAACCACGGTCTCTGCAGCCGCCCAAGCTTTCCTAAGCAGGCACTTTAGACCACTGAGCCATCCTGCCGGGCCCCAACATGGCTCTGATTCTTAACCACAGATTTATTAACAGACTCAGTGCAACACTTTTTTTTCAGTGTAATGCCAACTAAAAAATAAGAAATCAGTCTCACTTGCTAAATAGTTTGCACTAATAACTTCCATAAGAGCCTGTCTATCTTTTTTAAACAAAACTCTACTTGTCTCTTTTATCTGGATATATAGCTGGTAGGTGTTGTTGGCAAAGCAATCAATTTGAGAAATAGTTTTTGACAGTTTTTGCCAGTAATTATTATAATGGGTGGTTCAGATATAAAACACAAATGAATCTTAAACTTTGGCAAAACTGGTTGTTTTCTCAGTGGGAAGCTGATTGTTAATTGTATAAAGAATATGTCTTTTTAGGGTTATCAGACTGACACCAAATGTTGGCAATATGACATCAATCTTATAGAAATAAATACCTTTTTTTTTGCCAAAGTCTCATATTCTTTTGGTTCGTTTGTTTCATTAGTGAAACAATAAAGTCATCATGGTTCACTGAAAACATTTGGACTAAGATGTAGGAGATTTGGACTTTATCTCCAGCAGTACCACAAATTTACATATATGTATGCATATATGTATATATGTGTATATGTATGTGTGTATGTAAATCTTCTTTTCCTCACATGTAAAATGGGTATGGCAAACGTGAAAAGTGAGTATATTGTTTCAAGTGAAGTAATAGATATTTATCTGCTGCCCATTTCAATTTGTGACTCAAGTGGCATTTTACTTTATTTGTTCCGGCAAGACTGCCTATATAGTTTTGATATGCTGGCCCTTCTCAGTACATTCAGTTCTAGCTTCTCCTCAGAGGCAAATGCATTTCTTTTGAAAGTGACAGAGCAGGAAACACTTTTATGTGTAGTCCAGGCTGGTCTCATACTCGGTATGCAGCCCAAGCTGGCCTCAACCTTGGGTAAGCCTCCTGCTTCAGCTTCCTACTTGTATGACTATCTTAGTTAGAACCTACAGTGGCTTTAAAACACCATGAAGGGGACCGGCGGGATGGCTCAGTGGTCTAAAGAGCCTGCTTGGGAAAGCTTGGGCAGCTTCAGGGACCGCGGTTCGATCCCCGGCACCACATGCTGCGCCAGCCCTGCCGTCGGGGCAGGCTGAGCCGGCCATAAAAAAATGACTGAATAAACAAATGTTCTGAAACAAGAAAAAATTAAAAAAAACAAACAAACAAACCCATGAATTTGGCCCATAGTCCTTTCCCTACTTCTCCTCTAGTACTGGTTTGACTAAGGGATGGTTTAGTACCATCTTTGGCCTCACCATAGAAAGTACAGAGCCTGAGCTGGTCTCAGGTAGCCAGTTGTGCTCTGTCTTTTGTTCTTAGTCTTTATCCTGCTCAATCTTCTTTGCTTTCATTTTTGAATGCAGACAGATTTCTCTATGGGGTAGAGAAAATGGCCATGGGAAAATCCATGAGCACCTTAGAGAAGCATTTGGATTAACTCTTGTTTGGGCTGCCAGGTCAGGCCTGGTCACTGTGGCTGCAGTGGCCAGTGACTGAACCCATCACTTGTTCATACACAGCTCCTGAGGTTAGGATCGACAGAGTGGTGGGGCTCAGACCTGCCTAGGTGGAAAGGCAGTGTTTACCACTGAGGGTGAGTTTTGTGGAAATGGAAGGGAAGCAGGTAATTTGCATTTGAATGATCATGATTTGAACCTCAATTTTTCAAGTTCCTGACAGTATTTTCCTCAAATTCCAAGAAAGAAATTATTCTTTGGGTTAGTACAAAAGTTTTCAGCAGTTAAGTATAATCTAAAAAAGCACATAAAGAATTAACTTTATAAATCATGATGCCAATAGCCACCAACTTTTGTCCAAATGTCATTCTTCCTTACACCCAGAGAATTAGTGGTAGAGACTATGGAGTTAAAAGGCAGTGATGCCATGGAATTAAAAGACAGGTGAATTAATGAGTGCAGCATAGAAGATGATGTATTGCAAACTGGTGGGCCACCTTCAAATGCTACTTCATCTTTTTCATCTTTCCTTGTCCTCCCTTGAGGACTAATTCTTAGAGTTCTTGGGAATTATTATGAAAATTTAGTGAACTAATACGAATGAAGCTTAGAACAGCACAGTGCACTGTAAGCACTCAGTATGTCACATCTGGCTCCTGGTCAGGGAACTGAAGATGTCACAAGTGAGAGACAAGCATCTCCACTCTGCTGGCTAGGCACTGCATCGAGATCATACAGTAAGCCCTAAGAAAAAATTAGAGGGACAAATTTGAACACAGGGAAGACACATTATTTGTAAAGAGGAAAAAGAGAGGAAGGGAGTAGATAAATGGCTAACTTGATAAGAAAGAATCAGCTACAGGGCTCCTGAAAGATAGCGGACCCAGGTGACCAGAACCGTGGGTCAGCACACGGGTTCTCACCTGGGGAAGGAGCGGGGATAAAGACAAAGACGGGGCAAGAGGCACGAGAAATGGAGACAGGAGAAGATTTTGATTAAGTCTCGTTTATTCAAAAAGGCGCTCGAGGGGTTGGGATGGCTCAGTGGTCTAAAGCGCCTGTTTGGGAGCTTGGGCGGCCTCAGGGACCGCGGTTCGATCCCCGGCACCACATGCTGCACCAGCCTTGTCCTCGGGGCGGGCTGAGCCGGCCATAAAAAATGAGTGAATAAACAAACAAAGGTTCTGAAACAAGAAAAAAAAAAAAAAAAAAAAAAAAAAAAAAAAAAAAAAAAAAAAAAAAAAAAAAAAAAAAAAAAAAAAAAAAAAAAAAAAAAAAAAAAAAAAAAAAAAAAAAAAAAAAAAAAAAAAAGGCGCTCGAGTATATATACTGGTTGCGAGAATGAGGTAATTTCCGCCTGTGACATCAGCATGTATCCTAGGCAACGGTGGCGACCCAGAAACACGTCAGCAGCTATCCAAGGCAACAGGGGAGGGACTTAAGAGTATGTGATTTATGGGAAAATAGCAGGGGGTAGGAAAATAGAAACCTAACTAGAGGCTATCGGGAGATGAGGCTGTCGTAAGATGATGATGTCATTACAAAATGGATGTCAGCAGTTTGGGCTCCCACACCCAGGGGCCTTTGTTTCCAGCTGCTTGGGGTGGGGGAGTGACCCTCTCTCCAACCCAGAACTTGCCATAACTAGATGACTAGATGGACTTCAGAACATCTCTGCCTACTGTCTTTTCTTTCTTTCTTTCTTTCTTTCTTTCTTTCTTTCTTTCTTTCTTTCTTTCTTTCTTTCTTTCTTTCCTTCCTTCCTTCCTTCCTTCCTTCCTTCCTTCCTTTCTTCCTTCCTTCCTTCCTTCCTTCTTTCCTTTCTCCTTTACGTTATGGCTGGCTCAGCCTGCCCTGGGGGTGGGGCTGGCAAAGTATGTGGTGCTGGGTATCAAACTTTGGTCCCTGTGGTTGCCTAAGCTTGCCTAAGCTGGTGCTTCAGACCACTGAACTATCTCATTGGCCCCGTACTGTCATTTATTTCAGTGATTTATGTACAGCTTTTTTCTGTGTATCTTAGACCTACCTCTGAAGGCCTTGTCTTTGGAGTGGGCAACTGGTTGGCAAGGGAGTGTCTTATTCATGGTTAGCTTAGAGTTAGGGATGTGTGGATATCTAGTGTACTCTATAATGACCCCAGAAGGAATAATATAGTGACTCTATAGTGAATACACATGTACATATGTGTGTATGTTCATAATAGCTGAGAGTACATGCTGTCTTAAAGTTAGCAAGACACCCCTTTTGTTTCTCTTATATTTTGTTGGAGCTGAGGCTGGGGCATATCTTTTGTGCACTTGTTTTATTTTTTTAATTTTTAATTTTATTTTTTTTCTTGTTTCAGAACTGTTGTTTGTTTATTTTTATGGCTGGCTCAGCCTGCCCTGAGGGCAGGGCTGGTGCAGCATGTGGTGCTGGGGATTGAACCGTGGTCCCTGCAGCCGCCCAAGCTTTCCTAAGCAGGTGCTTTAGACTACTGAGCCATCCTGCCGGGCCCCTGTACACTTGATTTTTTGTGTTTCCTGACTGCCAGATTTTCCTCTGCTGCCTCTGGCCTCTTGGTACAAGTCCCAAAGGCATTTGGTGCCTTTCAAAATCTGTTTTTCTATCTGTATTCTTGTCCTTGATCTGTTTCCCAAGGAAATTTCTCTAGTAAAGTTTTTTTTTTTTTTTTAACTCCTTCCAGTCCGATTGGCTAGATGATCTAATAAGGCCCCCATTTCATTTTTTCATCTATAGATTACTGCTCCTACAAAGTAAGATATAGTTCTGAATGACTACCAAAAGGAACTGTCAATATCTACCTATGTCCTGGACCTGTATCTATTTATCCACTTAATGCATTTAACATTTTGTTTAAGGACAAAAAGTTATTTGGGATTTACATAATGATAACTTTTTTCTCAAAGCATGCTGGTCTTGATTTAATTCATGTATGACCATTTTAATATAGTTCGTACAACCAGATATATTCTCTACCTACCTGAACCTGGGCAGTGCCCCAGGGCCAACCTCCCTGACTTTTGTTTTAAAGCTCACTACCAACAGGTAGAAATAAAAATATAAACATCCCTGGGATTTTCAAAACCAGGGTGCATAGATACCAGACCTGTTAGTGTGACCTTCAATAACTTGTCTTTACTTGGAGCTCACTAAAAGTTCATCAATAAGGACTGTGCCTAATTTTTCTTTTTAGAATTTATTTATTTATTTATTTATTTATTTATTTATTTATTTATTTATTCATTCATTCATTCATTCATTCTTGTTTCAGAACTTTTGTTTATTTATTTATTTTTTTTTTATGGCGGGCTCAGCCTGCCCTGAGGGCAGGGCCGGCATAGCATGTGGTGCTGGGGATTGAACCGCGGTTCCTGCAGCCACCTAAGCTTTCCTAAGCAGGCGCTTTAGACCACTGAGCCATCCTGCCGGGCCCCGTGCCTAATTATTATATACTGAATTATGAGATGGGACTTGTGCAGGAGATAACAATGGACCTGACTCAACATTGTGCCAATCACATTAGTCATGCTCTGAAAGACCCGATGGGAGGTGCCCTAGATCCAGCACCATATTTGAAATCCTTAAATCTGAGGCCCTCAAGAATTCATATTAGCATGAGCCTGCTCATCTGAGCATACCTCAGTCCCTTAAAGTTCAATAAACTTTACTCTTTTTTCTTATCGTTGCATGCCACGTCCAATTCTTTGTTCATCATGTGCAAGAACCTGGAAACCCACCCTGGGATCTCATTATTGACACACAATTTTTCCATTTGTATAATAGCTTTATGAAATTTAGATTATGAATCTAATGCTTTGTGCTTGAGGTTCACAGGTAGAGTTTATTACAGTAGAAGTTTCCAAGTCTCCTCTTAAGAGCTTCTGTGTGAGTAGCTCTGGGGATGGGGCCTAGGGATAGGGAATTTCAGCCACATCTCCAGTGATTTTTCTTTCCTGCAGTGGCTCCATGGACCCCAGTTTGAGAAACACTGGCCCAGAGGAAGGAGCAGTGGATATGAGGAGCATGAAGAAATGAGCACTGCTTATCCTACACTTGGGTTCAACAAAGTGAAGAGCTACCTTTTACTTACCCAAGTTCTCACATGCCCTATCAGGAAAAGAGCTGTCATATTTCGCTGATGGGCCTCCAGGTATCCTTCCTTTTAAGTGAGTGCTACAGTAGATACATAGTGAAATACGTACTGTCCCTGTGGCCACTCAAGGCAGTGAAAGGTCATATCTTTGCCAAGTCCCATTCATTGTTGTGCAACTGGTTTGAAAGAAGGGATAGCAGTGGGTGGAGGCATGCAGTACTGAAAGTCCCATAGAATATTGGTCTTCACAGGCATGATGATGAATGCTCAATTTTTGGTGCTTGCCTTTCTGTGTGAAGAGAGTTCAGAAAGTGTAGGAATCGCTTTGGAATGGTCAGATACAATCACATAGAGCCTGCTCTTTAGGCAGGAGTTGGTGTGTATTAGGGCAGTCTGTTAGAGGAACATGCATTATCAACTCTTATGATTTTGTATTAAGCATTATGTCTTATCTTTACAGTCAGATTAATGGAGATTAGTGATTCCACTTAAGAGTTTAAACATCATGCTGACCCAGATCATTGAAGCTATCCTAACATGGTACTGTGTGTTCAAGGACTGGACCAGCTGGTAGTCGAGAGGAGGAGGGGGAAGTGTACATTTTCCCAGAGTGATTTCATTATTGTTTTGTGTAAGAAAGCTGGGTGCCTCTTTATATAAAGTGCATTTGTATCATTTCCCCTACTTTGTACACACTTAACTGCCCATCACGGTAGTCTGGGACTGCTCTTTTTCTATGAGGATATTTAATAATCAACAGTCGCTTATGCTTGGATCCTCTTGGCTTTGTGGGTGGAGCCCAGTCCCTGAAGTCTACAATGATTTCATTACTGGGTTTTATCCACTTGAAAGATAAAAATAAATCAAGCTCTTAGAAATCTGCAACCCTGAGTGGAGATGCAAAAGAAGGAAAAGCTGTTAATTAACAAAGTTAAACCACTTGTGAAGGGTGAGCCAGAGACCCCAGGATCCATACCCTGCTTTCTTTCAGTTCTTATTAGCTCTGTATTAATTAGACAGACTTTGAAACTCCTTACTTCTTGTAAAGCTAAAGAAGAAATCACACGTGAATTTTACTTTATGGTGAAACATCTCTTCTTAGCAGTCATGTAGAGGGCTGGTAGAATATCATGTTCTTCTACATATTCTCAAAGGGGAAGTTCTTAGAATAGTCATAGATAATATGGAACCAATACTGGTGGGAAGATGTGTGGTGAAGGTGGAGAACAGCGTGTTTGACTAAAGACAGGCAAAGTGAATAGTTTCGCTGTGTGGCCGCCAAGGTTATCAAGAAAAGATTTCCAACTATGCATTGTATAACAGTAGCCTCGACACACATAAGAGGTAAGATGGAGCACACATGGTCAGGGGATGGTCCCAGGAGAGACCTGTGCTCAATTTGACAAGACTTTGATGAACTCCTTACCCCCAGCTTTGCTGGTGACTTCTGTTTCTAAACAGTCAGAAGTGCATGTGGAATACAAGTACTGATTTAATATTCAGATAATGACATTGTTCCTTATATTTTTCTTTGACCTATAACCATATATGTACATGCATGACATATAAAGATTGTTTTTAAAAAGTGGCTCCTACTTCATGTTTTCATAGGAGAATTTGTCAATATTACCATACCTTCATCTTTCAAACAATCCCCCAAAACTCTTCACATAAAGAAAATTATTATTTGAGTTTTAACATTGTCCATTAATTCTACCACAAATACTGAAGATACAACATAATTTTGTGAAGAGACATTGGTATTATTTTCTCATGGCATAGGTAAAGAATCTAAGATTCAAAGAGGAGCAGCTGCTTGGTAAAGGCCACATAATGATTAAGTGGCACAGTGAAGATTTTTGCTTGGTACTCTGTGTGTGATTTAAAATCCATGCTGCTGACAATAACATCCTCATCTTCTGCATCATTTCCTGCTAATCAGGAGAGGAGAGAGGTGGGACTTCCTGCAGGTGGAGCGGCCAAGTCTGTGGGATCCTTGCCCTGCCCTGCTTATCTCTTCTATGAGGATGGAGTTCAGAGGTTATGCCCTGGAGGACTGAAAATTCACATTAACAGGTAATAAATGTTGGGTCAGAAATGAAAGCCTCATTAATGTCCAAAGGCCTGTGATTCTTATAGGCAGCCAGGGGACTGGGAAAACGGCGCAATGCTATTTCCTTACTTCTATGAGCCATGATCATATATAATATCTTTGCCATTAAATACTAAGGTAGTGACTAGGTTTCCCTCTCTCTACCCTCTTTCACAGTCTCTATGCTTCTGATAGGCTGGCCTTCCATGCTGCCTTACCAATGGCCCCTTATGTCAGTGTTTATTTTCCAAAGTACTAATAGAAAACTGACCTTAGGAAATACTCCAGAGTCCCTTTACCTCACCTCCTTCTATAAGCTTAAGTAAACTTTTCCCTAAGGACTTCTGAAATTCTTCAGATCATTGCAGATCTTCCATAGCCTTGCTATGAAAGCTGTGGTCAGTGGTCCCACCATCATCATCAGAAGCAAAGGCGTATTGACAGCAGCTGTGACATCTTCTAGAGCAGAGTCTCGGTTCCATGTCAGACCTTGTGACTGAGAATCTGTATCTTAAAAAAACCCTCTAGGAAACTTTAGTTTTAGAAGGTAAAATTCCAAGAACTCGTATAACACCTCCTTATAACCTCCCCATGTAGGTGACACTTTCTAGGGAGCTATGGTTCACTTGGGGTGCAATGGAGGTCTGAGAACAGGGAAATTTTGGGTTGACAGACACAAGCTTACTTTTTCTTTTTTTTTTTTTCCCCTCCTTTTTGGAGTCAAAATAAACCAGATAAACCCAGGCAAATAGAGAAAAAGTAAAGTGACTGCTTGTAAGTGTACATTTTTTAGGAGCTAAGAGACTTGGATGTTCTCTGTCTATTTTCTTTTTAAGAAATCACTTTGATAGCATCTCTTATACAGTGATACTCCCTTATTCAAATGCTTCCAATGCTAGGAAGTTCACCGCTTCCTGTGCAGCATCTCTCTCTCTCTCTCTCTCTCTCTCTCTCTCTCTCTCTCTCTCTCTCTCTCTCTTTCTCTGCAAAGCTTTATTCCAGAGGGTCTCAGTCAGCTCCTCAGCCCCTCTCGCTTTCTCTGCAAAGCTTTATTCCAGAGGGTCTCAGTCAGCTCCTCAGCCTTCCTCTTGGCACGGATGTACATCTCCACCCTTTTCTTGAAGAACCTGAGGGTACGTTTGTCCTTGGAGACCTTGAGCAGCTCCATAGTGCGCCACTCATAGGGGGCGAAGCTACACACCTCCCAGATCATGTCTCACATGAACTTGGTGTGTTTGAGGCATCCACTGTGCCTCGGTTTGCTCACATTCTTAGTCACCTTGTGGCCCTTTTTGAGGCCCACAGCCATAGGATAGTGGAGGGCCATGGCTACTGTTCTTCAACGGTTACTGTGGTCTCTGTCTCTCTCTCTCTCTTTCTCCCCCCCCCCCCGGACAAACATTTGTCAAGTTCTTTCTGTGTGTCAGGCTATATTTGGCATGAGGACCCAAAGACCAATTTATAACTTCTATAAGTTATGACTTCTCTGTAAATGTACCATATTATTTTTCAGTCTTTCCTGGTCAGTTAAATCTACAGTTAATTAGTGTTGTATATAAATTCTACTTGTGTAATCTTGTATCTATCTTATTTTATTTAAATCTTTAATTGATATTATTTATTTATTTGATGTAGGGTCTCATTATGCAATTCAGACTCTTAGTGATACTTCTGTCTCAGCCTCCCCAGGGCTGGGATTATAGATGTGCTCTACTACATTGGTTTCAGGGCTGGCACTGAGAACCCAGAGTTCTGGGGTCTCCTGGAATATGGTATTGGGGATCAAACTTGAGACTGCATTTGCCAGGCAGGCTCTTACACCACCAAGCTACCTCTCCAGGCAGACTCTTACACCACCAAGCTACCTCACACTAATCTTGTGTCTTTATGAGCCTCAGTTTCTTAATTTTTATTAGGACAATTTTGTTGGTAATAACTCATCTTTGACTAGCTTTTGCAAAAGCAAGAGTTTTTTCTTTTGAGATAGCATCTTCCTATGTAACACAGGCTGGTCTTAAATTTACATGTAGCCCTGTCTGGCCTCATACTCATGATGATTCCTGCCTCAGTCTCCCAAGTGCTGGGATTACAGACCACCACAAGATAAGATTTACTAAATTATACAATAATTGATAATGATAATAATAATAACAACAACAAAGGTTGACAGTGAAATTGCAGTGAGGCAACTTGGTATTAGGAACTATGGAAGCGAGGGACAGAGCCCTAAGAGAGTTCCTGATTGTTAACTTGCTCTTGACTGTCAACTTTAATTTGTCCCTGCAGATGTAATTTTGTCAGCATGGGAAATATTGCTTCATTTTATAACTCTAGGTGCTTGATATAGCCTAGGTTCTTTTTCTGGTTCACCGTCCAGAAATTTCAGAGAAGATATTCATTAGCTCAATGTGTCTCAATGGCTCATACTTTGTCCAAGCATCTGTCATAAGGAAAAGAAGGAGCAAAGTGGATTATGAGGTAGGATTGCATACTGGGTCAAAAATCTCAAAGATGTCCACTACATGGACTTGGTTAGATGTAGAGTCAAGAATTAATGGAATCACATTTGTTGTGAGTTCAATTGCATCTTCTTTACAGATACATCCAAGTCCTAATCCTTGGTATCAAGAAAGTGGCTTATTTCCTGGAAATAGTCTTTGCAGATATAATAAGGTAAAGATAAGTCATAATAGGTGAGGGTGGGCCCCAGTGCAATGGCTAGTATCTTTAAAAGAAAAGGTAAATTTGGACATAGAGACATGGACCTGAAGGAAGAGCACCAGGCCAGGATGGAGGCGGAGGCTGAGGTTGTGCACCTAGCAACAAAGGAACGTGAATGATTGCTGATAACCACCAGAAGCCAGGAGTAAGTAGAGAGCAGAATGTCTTTCAGAGTTCCTAGAAGAAACATCCTGACACTCCTGAGTTTAGACTTCTGGCCTCTAGGACTGTGAGAGCATAAATTTCTGTCATTTTCAGCTACTCAGTTTGTGCTACATTTTAAGGAAAAAATGAATACATCCCATTTTGCCTTCCACAGGGCACTAAGACATGAACATAGCTCAAAACAACTTCTATGCTATTTTATTTTAAAAAGTAGTTTATCTTCTGGTTTCCAGTAACATGCCCTTCATTCTGGCCTAAGCCCTTGTCAGCATGGCCTCTACTGTCTATATTTCTGTCAACGTCTGCTCCCCACCACTGTGGCTTCTTGTTGCATCCTCACAGGGCAGGAAGGGCACTGCTGAGTCCTCACAAGGCAGAAGGCAGTATCAAAGACTTAGGATGCCCCTTCAGCCTTTTTCATAAGAACGTCAATTCACTCATGGATAAGAGCCCTCATGGCTTAGTCACTTGCCAGGGACTTCTCAACACCATCACCATGGGGTTTAATTCTAATGTATGATTTTATTTTATTTTTTTTTTTCTTGTTTCAGAACTTTTGTTTATTTATTTATTTTTATGGCTGGCTCAGCCTGCCCTGAGAGCAGGGCTGGTGCAGCATGTGGTGCTGGGGATCGAACCGTGGTCCCTGCAGCCACCTAAGCTTTACTAAGCAGGTGCTTTAGACCACTGAGCCATCCTGCCGGGCCCCTAATGTATGAATTTTACAGGGAGCTATGCATTTGAACCAGAGCACTGCCATTTACCAGTTCAGATAGCCTATGAGTCCCTGGCTCATACAAAAGGTGAGCTCCTGTCCAGCTCCTGCCACCTGGTGTTAGGTTATGAGTGAAATGAAGGAAATAGTGATCTTTTAGTGTGCATCTGGCATTGTAACAAGCTTCTTGGAAAACCATGTACATGAGTTGGGCCCCTAAACAAGATGTACGTCCCACAAAATAGATGCTAGATTGAATTCCAATTCTCTTTCATTGACTCCTGGATTTGGTCCTCAAGGATGATTTCTATGGCCAAATGCAGGGAATGGTGCTTCTAGCACGGTGTTTCTGAGAACACACCATGGGGACAAGTAAAAGAGTGAGTAAAAGTAGACTCGCCTTCTCATCTGCACATGACCCTTCACTGATTGCAAGCTGCCTACTCAGGCCTGGAGAGTTGTTTTTACTTGTTAGCTTTGTTTTTTGAGATAGGGTCTCACTATACAGTTCAGGGCCTGGGCTTGAATTTACTCTGGAGCCCAGGCTGGCCTCAAATTTACAGTGATCCTCTACCTCAGCTGCTTGAGTTGTGGGGTTATAGGTGTGTGCCACCATGCCTGGTGAGAGTCCTGATTATTGGTAGCTCTGTGCCTCTCTGACTTTCACTACCACAGAAGAGCCTGCATGAACAAACCCAGCACTAAAGGAAAGTGAAGCACTGCACAAAGGGAACTCTTTCAGAGCACAAAGATGACCACTGAAAATCAGAGTACAATTTCAATTTAGCCATTGTCATGGAAGTCTCTCACCTCAACCATTCCATACATAGTTGCAGGCAAAATAAACTAACATGGCCTATTTAAATAGCAGAGGAATTTATTAAAACTATATAAAATCACTGATAAGTTTGGGGAATCAGTTGTAAGCATGAGTAAATGGAGGGTAGAGAGGCGAACTCCCAGTCAGGGTTCTACAGTGGAACAAGTTGGGACAGTGTCCATTACTAGGGTCCTGAATGAACGCCTGAACTATTTGCACAGTAGGCTATGGACTCTATGGGCCACTGTGGAGAAAAATATTCTTCTTTACTCCTATTTGAGTCCCAGCTTCTGTGGTTATAGACACTTCTAGCCCCCTATGATTGTAGACAACTCTAGGGCCCTGGTGGACACACTCCAGCCAAGAGTGTTCAGTTGCTGGGTGGCGACAGAAGAGATGTTTTTATTTTCCTTCAAGGAGTTCCTGAGTACTCTGCTAATACAAGACCTGGCCCTGTTGTGGAGTTACTGCCCCTAAGTGCTTCATCTGCATCGTCTCATTCTATCATGATGGTGATCACGGAGAGAAGCTAGAATTAGAAGAAGCTTAAGAATAAAGCCGAGACTCAATCAGTATATGAGACACAGAATTCTGAGGTTCTGGGAGAGCATGGTAGTTCCTTTTTCTGTGGTACAGGCTTGGTCGCACTCATCACCTGGGTGCTTTTGGAGCAATTTCTTTCCCTCCTTTCTCATATGTAAAGAGAAAGCAAATAGTTTCTTGGTATGATCTCATGAATCTGTGAAATATGAGCTATGCCAATCCACCCAAGACCTCTCCATAAACATCAGAGCAGACATGAGGAACAGGCAGGAGAGACCTCCTCTCTGCAGTGCCAACAGCATGAGGTCATGTCGGAGGAGAGCTCTACTGCTCAGCTCGTTGTGAGACCCAACAGGACCCAGCCAGTGACGTCCAAACTGCACCTTTGTCTTCCTGCACAGGGAGATGGGTCCAGTGCCCTGAACACACAGCAAGCTTGCTTGTGCTTTCCCCTCCTGCATTTCTGTAATTCATACTTCCCACCTCCTGTTTCTCCCTCCCTCTATTGGCTCTTTCTCACCAATTCAGCAAACTGCTTGCATCTGCCATTTGGCTTATTGAAGAAGAAGGAGAAAAATAAAGAAAAATAGAGATGTATGAACTAGTGTGCTCACCATCAGAGGTAAACAGTGTTGCTTTTGATAATCTTGGTTATTACTTGTTCCACCTTCCTCTGCCCCAACACTCCCTTCTCTCCCTCCTCAGAGACAAACATCGAATTTGGCATGTATCCTCAAGTTCATGGTTTCATAGATTTGTAAAAGACACATAGTATGATTTTGTGTGCTTTGGAGCCAACTGATGACAGTGTTTTCTTGTGATTCCTATCACTTATTATCTATACATTCAGACTTTTTCCAATGTCCTCTGCCATCTATTGTTGCTAATGAGGACTCTGGTCTTAGCCTAATCATCACTTTTTTTTTTTCTGTAATCAGTTTTATTTTCTGATGACATTTCAGATTTTCTGTTTATCCTTAATACTTTATTTATTTATTTTTTGTGGGACCAGGATTCAAACTCACAACCTTGTACTTGCCAGGCAAGCACTTGTGCCACGGAGCTATCTCCTTAGCCTCTTCTTCTTAGTATTTAAAAACTCATAATATGTATGATAAATTAAGAAAATTATCCTGCTTGGTGCCTAACCTAAAGGCCCATATCTTTCTTCAACTAGAGGGATCTTGTAAACCATTATCTCTTTGAATACTTTTCTCTTCACCAATAATTATCATCATTATTTGGAGTTCCTCTCTTTTCATATTAAATTGCATTTTCCTTAATGGTCAGGTTGGGTGCAGCTTTCCAGTTCACTGATTATTATTATTATTATTTTTTTGTGGGTTTAACAAAATAAATCTGGCACAGGGTCTCACTAAGCAGATCAGATTCATAGTGATTCTCCTGTTTTCAGCCTCACCAGCACTGGGATTATAGGCATGCACTAGCATGGACTAGGTGGCCAGCTCAGCCCACCCAGGAGTGGGGCTGATGTGGCATGTGGTGTTGGTGATTGAACCCTGGTCCCTGCCCTTGCTTAAGCAGGCACTTAGTCTGCTGAGCTATCTCAAGGGCCCCAGTTCACTGATTACTTCATGGTGTTTCATCTAGATTCATACCAAATATTGAATTATTTACAATGACTACTTTTTTGAGACTCATTGATTTATTTTTAAACAGGGCCTCATTCTGTCATATAGGCGGGCTAAAAACTGATGTCTACCACTGCTAGCAGTTTTTTTTTTTTCTTTCAGTGCTATGAATGGAACCAAGGCCTTTTGCATACTAGACATGTACTCTGCCATTCAGTTACTTCCCTACACCCCCAGCATTACTTCTTGATAATTTTGTTTTGCAGCCTAGTTTTTAAAAAATTTTAAGCAAATAATGCAATTTGTTAAGAACTTAGTGGACAGAAGGGATGGAAACTTCTTACAGCCAGCAGGCTTCCTAGATTAGAGACAACAGGAAGGGGCTTGTATACTGCATGAGACAAAGGTTGGTATGTGGACTTTGTCAAGATCTAAGACCACATCAGAGGTCAGGCAGAAAACAGTCCAGACACCGTCAGTGCTGGCACCAGGTATTCACTGACTGCTGTCTTCATGACTTGGGGAAGAGTTTGGAATGCGAGCCAGGATCATCTGGTGGGCAAGGTGGTGGTTACAATCAAGATACAAAGCTAAAAGATCCTAAGGTTTCTTCCCTTAAATGCCCTGATATAATTATTTACCAAGTTTGTGTTTTGAACAACTCTATTGAGAAATAATTCACATTCCAAACCATTCATTCATGTAAGGTATATGACTGATAGATTTTTCAGTAACACATTGTGTGGTTTGTGTCTAGTTGTTCCCACAAAGCCTCATGAAGTTATGGGGTGGGGACTTGTAGAGTTTGAGATTAACTCATGATCCACTGGGATTATGGGTGATCCAAGGCTAAGATTATGGGTCTTAGTACTGCTGGGATTATAGGTGTGAGTGTTACTCATAATCTTGAGGTGGAGAGCCTGAATGTGATACAAGAGAGACAGAGAAAGACCCTCTGTTGTCATTGTTGCTGTTCCACCACCATGAACTGAGGCTCTCTGCCCTGTGCCACTCTGCCTTGGATCCAGCAAGGATGGACTAAAACCTCCAGTAGCTGTGAGCTTAATAAACCTTTCCTTCCTTTATTTTGGTCATCGAGTATTTGTCCCAGCAACGAGAGAAGAGTAACTGAGACACACATGATAACTTTTTAAGCACTGTGACAAAATATATGTCCTAGAATATTTCCATTTTAACTATCTAAGATTATAATTCAATGGCATTAGTTACAGTGTCAGCATTATAGAGCCATTAGCACTGTTTCTAAAACTTTTCATTAGCCCACAGATTCTGCTCCTAAGCAATAACTACTTATTTTCCTTTTCTTACAGTCCCTGAAAACTTTTAATTTACTTTTCTTTCTGTACTCTTTTTTCTTGACATTTTCTAGAGTAGAATTGTGTAATATTTGTTCTTTTGTATTTTGCTTATTTTAGCTAGCATAGTATTTTTAGTCTATTTATATTGTAGAATAAGTTAAATCTTTATTTTTCATCAGTTAATAATATCTCTCCTTGGGCCCGGAGGAATGGCTCAGTGGTCTAAAGCGCCTGCCTGGGAAAGCTTGGGCTGCTTCAGGGACCGCGGTTCGATCCCCGGCACCACATGCTGCGCCAGCCCTCGGGGTGGGCTGAGCCAGCCATAAAAATGAGTGAATAAACAAATGAAGGTTCTGAAACAAGAAAAACATAAATAAATAAAATTAAAAAAAAAATAATATCTCTCCTAGGTATATATCACATTTCACTTATCCACTCATCTATTGATGAGTTTCAAGGAATGGTGTTGTACAAATATCTGTTCAGGTCTTGCTTTCAATCTTTTCTGGCATACAAGTAGGAGTGGAATTGCTGCTCATGTTATAATTCTATGATTAGCTTTGTGTGTGTGTGTGTGTGTGTGTGTGTGTGTGTGGTAACAAGGACTGAGGACCTTGCTATTTCCAGGCAGGTGCTTATTCTACTGAGCTATCTCCCCAGCCCTATGTTGTTTTTTATTTTATTTATTTATTTTATTTTATTTTATTTTTTTCTTGTTTCAGAACTTTTGTTTGTTTATTTATTTTTATGGCCAGCTCAGCCCACCCCGAGGGCAGGGCTGGTGCAGCATGTGGTGCCGGGGATCGAACTGCGGTCCCTGCAGCCGCCCAAGCTTTCCTAAGCAGGCGCTTTAGACCACTGAGCCATCCTGCTGGGCCCCTATGTTGAGTTTTTTGAAGCCCCTCCAGACTGTTTTCCATAGTGGTTGTTCTATCTTACATTCCTATTAGCAAGGCTTGAAGGTTTCAATTTCTTTACATCTCTTCTAATACTTTTTATTACCATAAAAATATGTTGCTCTAAAAGCCGGCCAAATATATTACTGGGTTAAAGCAGGTGCAGGGGCCAGGGGTTTGATCTCCAGGCCTGCCATGCCAACCCTGCCCCTGGGACATGCTCAGACAGCAATTGAGACTGGGTGTAGGTGTGTGTACCTGTAACCCCAACTCTTGGGAGGTTGTAAACAGATGGATTCTATGAGTCTGATCTAGTAGTGAGCCCCTCAACTCCTTCTCTAAAAAATAGACCCTTCCCTAAAAAACAAAAAATACTGCTCTAGTAGTAATGAAGTGGTGTCTCATTGTATAGTTTTGATTTGTGTTTGGGACCGAATATATGTGTCCCACCCCAAGTCTCCATGCTGCCTCTTAGAAACTGTTTCCTACCTACAAATTATGAATATATTTTTTCTAGAAATTTTGTTGTTTTAGTTTTAAAATTTTAATTCTACAAACTATTTAAAATTAATTTCAGTGTACTGAGTGAGGTAATGGTTAAGGCTAGCGTTTTCATTCATTGCTCCATCTAGTTCAGTCTCCTGGGCCCCCGTACCATGTGGTGCGCTGTGATAAGCACTCATCACTCTCAGTTCCTATTATATTCTTCTCATATTTTGTGGGCTTCTTGCTTCTTGAATTTAATAATTCTTATGGGCAAGGCCTATACAGTCTGTATAAATAAGCAAGGAGGGTAGTGCTAGTGAAATAAGTTTTGAGGTCTGATGGCTCCAGGACTTAATCCAGGCTTTGTAACTTTCTAGTGGCTTCATTGTGTTCAGATTTTTTCTGGTACCAGGGATTGAACCCAGGACCTTATGCTTGCCAGGCAGGCACTTAGGCCATTGAGCTGCCTCCAAGGCTCTGCTTGGGTAAATATTAACAAATCATATTTATTCTGTTCTACTGAGTATCTGCCATGGGGATAGGAAGTGATGTCATTAAGGTGAGTGCAATGCTGACAGATCTTGTGGGACTCCATTTGTGTGCATGTGGGGATTAGTGAAAAGACAATAGTGCACAAGTCTATGTATTGTGGCACAGCCATAAATAGATGGATAGAGGATGACAGAGATAGAGGAAAACCTTTCCAAAAGAGGAAAGCCTGCCCTGAATTTCAGTAGATAAGTCGGGTTAGCCAATAAACATAGGAGAAACTGGAATTTCTTTGTTGGTTAAGAGACCAGAGAAAACAAAGGAGTAAAGTGAGTTTCAGCTGAAACATGCAGTGCTCTTCCTAAGTTGTTTCAAGGACATTATAACCCGTGTGGCATGAGGTCTGAGGTTTCATTGTATTTTAGTGAATACAGCTTGTTGAATAAGCAGGCAATCCTAATGCTCAGCATACACATGGCTCATAGAAAATACCCAGTATATTTAACTTCAGGCTGGAAGTTTACTTCTGGAGTGGGGAAGAAAGAAGATGACCTAAAACATGGGGATGTCTTTGGAAATTTCTGTTATGAGAGTGAGAACATTTTTTTCCTGTCAGGTAACTTTGTCTTTAGGAGATTTTACCTTCCTTCTGTGCTGGAAATGATCCTAGAATGTTGCTGGTGGGCTGTGTGGTGAGGATGGCGTGAGGGACCTTACACGGGGTGTGGGAAAAATTCCAATGGATATCTTGTGCTGGTGTTGTTCCAGAGCATGTCTTTTCAAGAAACTTCTTCCTCTTTGCAGTATAAGGAATACAGAAAATCCAAGCCAGGAAGTTGCCCCTTCAAGAGTCGAGAGGCTTGGCTCCCCATTGCACCCCCACGTGAGCCCTCTAGGGAGACTGCATCATTTCCCCCTTCCCCTTGAGCTACCCCAAGGCCTCACTCCCAGCACTACACTTTCTGACCTGCTGTGGGAGGGGAGTCAGGCACTTCCAGCCCTAGGTGATATGGCTGCCTCTCGATGTGCTTAACAAATTGCCTGTTCACTCAATTACATTTTATTTAATCATCTGTAATCATATAAATTATGCCTGATGGTAGTAAATGTTCATGTCAGTTCCTAATTACAGATTGATTAATTGGCTGGGGTGATCTGTATTACTACTTATATAAGAATACATGAGGATCATGATAAATTAGGGCCTGTAGTCTGAGCCCAGAAACATGGAACCTTTCCAGTTGCATCCCACTTTTTGGAGGGGGGTAGTGGTGATGAAGTAGCCATTGTGCTTTCCTTCTTTTGTTCCTGTCAGATGATTCCAGGAGGGTTTTTATTCTGTTGATTGATTGATTGATTAATTTTGGTGACACCTGAGTCAAGAAATACTTATTATTATTAGTTAGTGTGTGTGCGCTCAATTTTTGCCATGCAGTACTTCTCTTTTTGGCTGTGGCTGAGATGAATAATGACCAGCTCATTAAGTTCAGTTGGGCTCATTAGAGCCTGCTGGGCTCACAAAGTTCCTGGGGTTGAATTTGGCCTGGAGAACAGGAATCTAGAGAAAGAGAGGATGTGCGAACTTGCTCAGTGTCTGTAAAGCAATTCCTTATTAGATAATGCCATCTTTTTTTCCTGGATGGTAGAATGTCAAATGGATGCACCTTTCACTTTTATTCTACTAATATTTAGACTTTTTGTGGTGTCATTAAGGCAACTTACCTTGAAATGACTTGAAACCAAGTCTCTAGATTTTGAGAGCATAATCATTTGTATGCATCATACTTCCGCCACTCTTGCTTCCCTTCTTGATTGTGCATTGGGTTACAGGCAAAGATGCAATTACATGAGATAAGACATGTGGGAAAAGGGGGAAGATTAGAAAATTCACGAGTGGACTCTGGTTTTAGGAAAAGGGCCAGAGACTTCATCCCTTGCCTCTGATAAGTGACAGAGAAAGAATGGCAGAAATTCCTATGGGTATTCCTCTGGTCCAGATCACAGCCTCTCAGGATTTGTTACTAGAGAGGCCCATCAGCTAACCTCTGTCCTTGACAATGAAGTCAGAATAGGAACAATGATTTACTGTCATTGGTACTATGAGTGACTTCTTTTCGGGGGATATTTTGATATGGTTGTTCCATCATCATGCCTCTGGAGTCCACTTGCCTGAGTTCAAATCCACTTTGCTTACCTTGTGATCTTGGGCAAGTTACTTTACTGTGCCTTAATTTCCTCCTCTGTGACGTGGGGATAAGGATAGTCCCATGCCGCAGGGTATTGTCAGAATCCACTGTCTTACTAAATGTGTAAATGCTGCAAACTGCACAATACATAGGAGCTGTAAAGACATGCAAGTGGTTTTCATGATCTGCTCATTCAATCTCAAAATAGCTTGGAGATATACTAGGATACATTACAGAACCCATTTATTGAATGAGGGAACCAAGTTCCAAAACAGTAAACAATTTGCTTCAGGGCAGCAATTTACTTAGTGGCAAGGCTGGGACTGAAACCTGTCTTCTGCATCTCAGTTGTTGGAAGCAAAGTCCCTGCACATGGGGACAACGGGAAGTTCCTGAGCATGTGGCCAGGAAACTTCCAGTGTCCTTTCCACCCTATATGGGATGCAGTTGCTCTTGGACCTTCTTTGAGCCAAGAGCTCAGCTCAATTGTTTACAGAAAGCAGAAGCTTCATTTAGGTGAATCCGTTTTTTTGCTTTTATTTTTAACTTACACTTTGCCCAAGCTGTTAAAAGGATCACCATACCTCTTGATAATTAATACCTTTGCATGTCATACAGGAAAGGTGTCTTCCTCCCTAAATCACAGGGCTCCAAAGTGGTCCTCCTGGACTCCAGCTGCGTTCATTTGTGGCGTGACAGAATATTACACTACCTATGATCAAGGAGCTTGTCATCTGATGCTAGTAGGATGCTTCCAGCTGCAAGTAACTGCATCAAAGCTAAGCTAAACTGAGCTGAGCTAAACAAACTAAACTAGACTAAACTAAACTAAACTAAACTAAACTAAACTAAACTAAACTAAACTAAACTAAAGTAGACTAGACAGTAAGCTAATGCCTTTTGAAGAGGTTTTTTTTTTTCTTAGCTCATGAGACAAGATTCCATAAGTTAAGGCAGATCCAGGCTGTAGTGAGGTTTGGTAGCTCAGTGACATTTCAGTCTCTGCAGTTGTTTGACCTACATGCTTTTTCCATGATTACAAAGAGATGCTGTGGCTCCAGACATCACATGTACTAAGCTACTTCCAGCACAAAAATGTTTTCTTTCACTTGCTTATTAGACAGTATTATTGAACCGACTTTCTCTGGTCTCTTTACCGGATTGGATAACATATCCACCCCAAACTGATCATCATCAAAGGGACTAAGACCACTCAGGTTGTCCTAGACCTGCCATGATCGACTCCTTACTGGCCTAGGAGGGAGGGCTACTTTTTCTGGGTATGTGGCCTGGAAGAAAGTGGCACTGGAACAAAATGAAGGCTATCACAGTCACCAAGAAATAAATGTAAATAAATGTAAGTGTGCTTGTATGTACACACTTGTGTGTCTGTTGGATTAGAGACAATGAGTTGTTTTGGGGACAGCAGCCAATAGTGGCTGATACTAAAATCTCTGAAATGCAGGACCCATGAAGAACCCCTCATCCAATCCACAGTTATGAAGAATCAAATGCCCCAGAAGTAAAATATGAGAAATAAGGCACATCTTTCAGTATGACCTGGTTTCTACTCAGTTATTGTCATTTTGTTCATCATTGTACCTGGCAGTGATAGTTTTCACTATTTTATTTTCCATATAATCTCGGTAAGTCAAATCATAAGTGTGCTGAAGAATTTGTGCTGCCGTATGTGACAGAGGGAGGAGGAATGAAGCACACTGCTAGTATCTACCTAGAATCCCTTCGACTTCCTTAGCACTGGCCCCACTGATGCTAGCTTCACTTGCAGAGGAAGAGACTCATGTCTCTGAGCTGCAGGGAGCCTGGTGTGCCCCTGGCATGGGAAGAGGTGCAAGTGTGGACAATTTGGTCTCAATCAGGTTGGAGGGAAACACTCAAGTTGTACCCTATTGCCACTGGAAGCCATCTTGTGAGCATGAGGGAGCAAGTGCTAAGGTGACTCTTCCATCAAGAAGGCAGAGCTGAAAGACAGGAAGAAATCAGGATCCCCGTGACTTACTGAGTCAAACCTGGGGCCACTGCCTTGGTCTGAACTTGCTGAGCAAGACTCCAACTTTCGCTAGGACTTTAGCCAAATGGCATTGGGATCTTGGGTTACTTGCACCTGAGAGCATCCTTACTCAAACAGGCATTCATTACTATTTGCTTTCACAGAGGCAGAAACTAAGCAAGAGTGAGCAAGTATATTATCCTGAGTCTCACATTCAACTGAGTGATGATTACTAGAAACTTAGTCCTCTGACCCTGAGGTGGCTTTTCTTCCTTACACCCAATCCTCTCCCAATGTAAAAGACTACTTCCCAGTGGTCAGAAGCTGTGTTGAATTTATGTGGGGAGTTTAATGGGAAGGTCAAAAGTTTTCCTCAGAACACCAATAGGGTTTACCTGGGAAATCTAATTCCTTCTGAACTGGGTGCTGGCTGCCATCTGGACACAGATCATCATTACCCTGTCCTTTCTTTATTTAACTAGCTCCACAGTGGGAACAATGATTTCCAGGGAATTGTATTTCCTGGGAGAACATACAAAGCATAGGTTATGAGAGGCTCCACTGAGAGGGGAGAGGTGGAAGAAGAGGCACTCACCAAAGAGCTGAGGCTGCAGGCACCTCGGAGGTTGATTATGGAAAGAAGTCAGGTTCAGGAAGAGAACAACTTGGACACAATAAGAATGATCTGACTGAGGGTACACAGCCAAGGTTCAGGCCAGGCCAGTCTGTGACAAACTTACTTCTGGCCCCAACCATGCCTCCCCACGTGAGGTGCTTATTGGCTCATGTTATGTGCTTTGTGTGAGCACCTGTGTGTTTGTGAACATACCTGTGTTAGCATGTCCTTGTGTCCACAGGAATGGGGCAGTAGTGATCTTGGCCAGGGGAAATGGGAACAGCAACTCAAGGAGAGCTGCTTTGCTATTGGTGATCTCCTAGGGCTTCTGCCCCTTCCTTCTCTGTGCTCTTCATGCTCCTGTTCCTTCCTCACCTTGCAGAGCCAGGGGCCTGGCCTATGCAGTGTTCACAAAGCAGCCCTTACACTCTTTACTCTGGCCATAGAAAGGAAAACTTAAGTCTTTAGGGCTCCTTTATGACTCTTTTTATGAATAATTCTCTCAGTCCAGGTCCGAGCTCTGTGACTTGTCACCCCTTGTGGTTTGTATCTGAAATGGAGACAAGACGGCATGACAGCTAGGTGGGAAGGTTGGGGGTGATACACAAGCTAGCAGTAGAAAAGGTGAGTTGGTACATCCACTTGTGTGTTTCCAGGAGGAAGCGGACATTCAGTATTCTCTTGGGAGAGACACCCATCGCACTTGATAGGAAATAGGACTACCATTATATTAAAAGAACAGGCATCTCCCAGTGGTATTGTGGCTGGGCAGTCACAGATTGAAGCTGTGGGCCAAAATAAAGCTTTTCTGCTTTCTCACAGATGTAGAGGTTCATTTATCTCAGATATTTTGTCACAGTGATGGAAAACTCCCCAACCTCTGCAACTCTCTGTTTGCCCCCTCATCCAGATCTCATCCTAGGACCTACACGATCACATGCTTGGTGACCACCAGCCTCTACTCTCGACAGGACTTCTTCCTGGTTGGCAGCTGGATCTGCACCCTTGCCCTTTCGGCTCCTGGCCTCTTCTTCAGTTTCTGCTGTAGTCACACTCCTGGGTATGGGATAGCCTGCTGTGTGAATGTGCGGCTTTCATAAGGTCCATTGTTTATGGTCTCTACTTACTGTGCTCCCCCCACTAGAACTCGAGCCCACTGGAGTCTTTTTTTTTTCCCCACTGCAGTCTTAATGGGACCCTTCCTCACTTTGCTGTTCTGTCAGCCTCAAGAGCTTTCTCTTCCAGAAAGAAAATTCTTACCATATTAGCCCTCTTTCTTTCCATATAGTCCCTATAACTTTTATTGGGACTGTACTCATGCTGCCTAGCTACAGCTTATGTATTTCAGCAGATATTCCTGTTGCATGGTACTTGCTAGGAACTGACTTATGTTTTCCCTAAATTCATGTGTTGAAACTTTGATGCCAGATGACTATACAGTCTGTCCTCTGTATATGCCCGGGAATTCTGTATGCATGCTTTCAACCCAGAAGGTCGAAATTATTTTGGAAAAAATGTTATGTTCTTGATTACAGGTACTATATAGGAAAACCTATAATGGTTATGCCTGCACTGAACTTTCACAGATATTATTTTCTTTTTTTTTTTTTTTTGGTGGGACCAGGGTTCGAACTCACGACCTTGCACTTTGCCCAGCAGGCACTTGTGCCTCGGAGCTATCTCCCCAGCCCACAGACATTATTTTCTTGACATGTAATCTAATAGTACATCAACTCATTACATAACATTTATATAATATCAGAAATTGTAGTTTTGAGATGATCTAAAGTGTAAGGGAAGATGTGCATAGGTTATATGTAAATATTATAGCATTCTGTGTAAGGGATTTGAACATCTCCAAATTTTAGATCCAAGAACCAATTCCCCATGAACACTAGGAATACTTGTATTTGAATACAGTGCTTTTAAACCTCTTCCTCCTCCTTGTTTCCTTCTTCCTCTCCTTCTTCTTTGTACTCTTCCTCTTCTTCATCCTCTTCCTCTTCTTAATGTATTTGGTTGTTGCAAGGTCTCACTAAGCAGCTTAGACTTCTGGTGATCCTCCTGCTTTCAGGCTCCCCAGCACTGGGATTATAGGCATGCACCACTATGCCCCTGGACTCTGGCCAGCTCAGCCTGCTCTGGGGGAGGGGTTGGTGTGGCATATAGTGCTGGGGATCAAACCATGGTTCTTACTTTTGCATAAGCAGGCACTTTGGTCTGCTGAGCTATCTTGCTGGCCCAACACAGAACTTTTAGAAACTGGTTAAAGTTACATGAGGTTGCAGAAGTAAAGTTTTAATCCAATAAGATCCATGACCTCATAAGAAGAACAACACAGGGAGACTCTTGGACCCCCACATTGATGTGAAAACACAAGAAGGTAGCCATCTGGCAGCCAAGAAGATATCCCTCACCAGAACATAAACAGACTGGCATTTGGATCACTATTTTCAGCCTCCAAATTTATGAGAAAAGCAACGTGTACTCTTTAACCCATCCTGTACATAGTGTTTGGTTATAGTAGACTTAGATGAGGGAAACACCTTTCAGTACTTCTTTGCCTTATCTGCTCAGTTAACTCTGCAGCCCTAGGCTACACTGTTCTTGTTCTTTGTGTGTGTGTGTGTGTGTGTGTGTGTGTGTATGTGTGTGTGTGTGTTGCTGGTTCAGCCCACCCTGGGGGTGGGGATGGCATGGCACATTGTGCTGGGTCAAACCACGAACCATGGTGGATGCTGAGCTTGCTTAGGCTTGCCTAAGCAGATGCTTTAGACTGCTGAGCTATCTCAGCTGCCCTGCTCTTGTGCTTGTTTTAAAATTTTATTGATATTCAACATGAACATAGAAAGATGCTCATATTAAAAGAATCTGGCAGGAAGTTAGAGACAAGCGAGAATATCCTACACACCTTTAAATGCTATGCAGAGGGTTACAGACAAAGATGTGCAGTGGAGGAATTCTACTTCCTCACAGCATCACACTGGGAGAAGGGGAAGAGGGTGGGACCGTGGCCTGTTACTCCAGCAGCTCTGACAACTTGTGCATGCTGTGTAGGACTTGTGTCTCAGCAAAGCCCCTGGAATTCAGAAGAGAGCAGGAATGAAGTCAACAGCAGTTGCTATCTCTGTAAAAAGTAATCAGTTCCATAAAAGAATGTTGAATCTTTTTACAAACCTCAGAGAATTTCGAATTCTCACATTCTACAGGGAAGGCCATGCTCACATCTTTTCACCCCATTTCTAGATACACACCAGCCTCAGTGGTCCAGACTAGACCAATGAGGTTGGAAGAAGGAACTAAAGGAGAAGACA
This sequence comes from Myocastor coypus, assembly GCA_004027025.1. Lineage (NCBI taxonomy): Eukaryota > Metazoa > Chordata > Mammalia > Rodentia > Myocastoridae > Myocastor > Myocastor coypus. The sequence continues at coordinate 33,660 of PVJA010005434.1, forward strand.
TGATCTCTGTGATTCACAGACCACACACCGGGAGCCTCGCCTTTCTCCATACAAAAGTTAAATTCTTGTTAATAGGAATAAAGATTTTAATTAGTTTTTGAGGGGCAATTATATCACACTGTTAATTCATACTGAGTTTGTGATGAACTGAAAAACATGTCCACCTCCATTCTCTTCAATTTAAGTTGCTGTCCTTCCCATTTGGTCCCTGTGCAGCTGTCTGTCTGAAAGCTCTATTGAAATACCTTATATATATTTTCTATTTTCATTGTACAGATTCTGACCTGGGGCTGCATCTGACCTTCCAGGCAAGTGAACAAATCTGTACTTTCCCCTCCTAATTTGTCAAGTTCCCCCTCCCCTTTTGAACATAATCTCCTTGCCTGTTGCTACTCCTGGAAGACTCTGATTCTTTCTCCCTGAGCCTTAGCCTCACTTCCTCTTGCTCAGTAGAGTCCCACAGCTGAGAACTTGGCTCCTTGGAAAAGCAGGTGGGCTGAGACCCATGACCAACCATTCCTGACTCAGTGCCCCCAGCCCTCCTTCCCATGCCACATGTGCTGTGCAGCAGGCAAGAACAAATTATGGTACCTGGGATGCTCTATATCTGATGAGACAGTGCCTAGAGAGTAAGATGCTGGTTAGCAGAATGAAAGGGCTTGGAAGGAAGGAACTAATTACTAGTGATAAAAGGAGCCCTCGTTCTGCTTATAGTCCAGCTTAACAGATAATCTAATTGGGAATTCTCTTGAAAAGGAGAGGAAGGACATAATTGGAAAGGGAAAAGGAGTGAGAGGACATAACTAAATTGGGGACATTCCTCTTGCCCTCCTGCTTCTCTCCCTTTCAATCTCCCATCTTTACTGAGGATATGCTAAGAGTCATGTGGTTTGCTAAGCCTTAGACATGCAGCAAGAGTGACACTGTCATGACACAAACCCTCACAGGTTTAAACTCTAGAATGAAATTGAGGAACTGGAAAAAATTGCTCAAAGAAGTATATAAAGACAGTTACGATGAGGAGCAAAAGGAGTTGCACAGGCTGCAGTAAGACCACAGAGCCCTGAGAGACTGACCCTGACCTGGGGTTTTTCAGGAAATATTCCCAGAGGCAGAATCATATGAGATGAATTCAAAGGGATGGGCAGCTCTGATGCATCTTCATGTGATTTGATTTCTAGGCAAGTCCTCATGTAAAGAGAGGGTTCTACAGCCTACAATAATGTTTGAGAGATATATGCAAGTTACACATTCTGTAAATGAATAGCATGATTTAGGGAATACCAGAAAATTGGTATGTGATGGAGCTGGGACTAATGCTTATTTATTTACTTATTGATTGATTGATTGATTGATTTTTGAGAACTTGGAATTGAATTCAAGCCTTTGTGCTTGCCAGGCAAGTGCTTATTCTACTGAGTTATCACCTCAGCCCCTAATGCTGATTTTTGTGTGGTAGCCATGTCATAAATATCACCTTCAGTAACAAGAATTATCATAGTATTTTAAAAATGATTAGAAAATGACTTCATAGGGATAGAAACTAAAACACAGCTGTTGCTGGCACAATCTTCAGTGACTCACAAGGAGCTCAGAGTAGGAGTCCTGAGAATCTTGGTCAGGAGTGGGCCAAAGTGTAGGAGGGTCTGCATCACCCAGGATGATTAAGCCATTTGGGTTCTAGAAGGGAGGCAGGGATGTAAATCTCTATGTAATTCAATCACAGGTTCTTTGTTCTACCAAAATAGTGGTGAAACATGTGGGATCTGAAGGTTGGTAAGAGAAAGTTACAGGGGTGGGAGTCCACATTGTGTCAGAATCAGGATTAAAGCCTCCAGACAGCAACAAGTGTCCTAAATTTGAAAGTTTTTTTTTTTTTTTTCATTCTCAGGCTGCCTTAAGGCAGGTCTCATGCTCCATGTGGAGGTGGGGATTGAGCTGGGGTCCCAGGCACCTGAGTGACTTGTTGAATCATGTGCTTTGATTAACTGAACTGCCTGGCAAGTACCCAAGATTCTTAATTTGGAGGGGGGGGGGTTCTGACAAAGGTGGAATGCTCAGCCACTTCTGGATTAAATGGGATGTTGTACTAGCCTTTTCTCTCCCTGTGAGATTGAGATGTTGTGGTGAGGTCCTGATGTTCTAGTTAGTGTGGGTCTCTTAGGAGGTGAGGGTGTGGAATGAGGAATGGTCAGAGGCATAATGGAATGAAGACCAGACCTTGAGAATGCAGTAAATATAAACTAAAGGAGAAAGATCTTAGAGAAATGAATTCTAGGAACAAAATGGCTAGATGAATTCAGATAAGAGGTACCAATCTTGGAGTTGAAAGTGTAGTGGGAAAACAAGGTAGGATGTGGCTCTTTCTGGAGAGGTTGTCAGGAAGTGAGGTTGGCTCTCTGTCTTGTGAGAGTAGAAGAAATTCTGCCAGAGGTGGAGTGGGACCAACCAGATGACCTCTCAAGATTCCTTCTCTCCTGATGATGCTTGGAAGACATTTCTCATTGCCCTGACAGTCCTGAAATGTCTTTCCTTAATGGGGAATTTATCTACTGGGTTCAATTTAACTGTCACATTTGTATTTTGTACATGTACCTGCCCTGGGGCGATGGTTACATTTTAAATAAATCAAATAAATCAATAAATATGATACGCCTCACTTTAATCATTACATAATGCAAAAAAATATGATAATGTCACATTAAGTTGCAAATTAAGACACACAAAAGTAAGGAAATGTAGAAATGAATGTTTTCCTAGCAACATTAACTCTCTTGCCTTGTAATGTGGTATAATAAAGTCTATATTTATATCTGCCTACCTAGCACTCTCTCATTCAGCATGAGCCAATGTGGGGGATAATTGCCATTATGAACCTTAACTTTTGTGCCTGATAGCTGGTTATAAATGTGCCATCTTAAATGAAGTATTAGCTTTGCTTTTTCTAGGAAGGCAGGAGGGCACAATGGAAGCCTCACAGACTGAGCAAGACTGCCTGGGCTTGGACTCCCAGTTCTGCCCAACTTTCTCAGTTCTTTGCACTTCTGTGTCTGTACTATATACTGTAGGGTTCGCAAAACCTGTCTGCAGCATCTGAGTGGAACGTTTGTGTACTCCATCCCTATACCAGCATCAACTGGTGAGTCCCATTTTTTTGTTTGTTTTATTGTAGTTCATATATTTCCATTTTGAAGGAAAGAGTTCTGCACATCAAAATGATCTTCCAGTCACATTTCTAGGGTTAATGTTATAGACAGGGATGATCAAAGAGTGGAAGTAACTTTTCCACTGTCATGCGCCTGAAATTTTTTGGGAAGACTTTACCTGGGTCCATGACTTTGTCTCATAGAGTCTCCTCAGCTCAGGGTCTTGGGTTGGCTCCCAAATGAAAGCTGCCTCTGACCAGTGGCCTGGCTCCTGGCTGGGCATAATGGAAGGTCAGGCTGCCTGTTTGCATGTGAGACATAGGAGACCCACAGACCAGTAAGGGAGGATGGTTAGGTCACAGGGTTGCAATCAAATAGATGCAGATTCAAGCCCCACTGCATGCTGCTATGGGATTCATGATCATTTTGATTTTTTGTTTCCTCTGTAAAATGGCAGCAGAGAAACCAACCTTTTGGTATCCAATGAAACAAAGGACATAAAAATGTCCTTTACAGTTCTGCTGCTTTGTGAACGAATTAGAGGAACTTTTAAAAAATATATTTAATACAGGGTCTCACAACAACAGATCAGATTCGTAGCGTTCCTCCTGTTTTCAGCCTCCCAAGTGCTGGGATTACAGGTGCGCCCCAGTGTGTTGGCTTCTCACCTCCAGCCCCCCGGACCCCATGGGGGACCGGCCAGCACAACACCTAGGATCAAACCCAGACCCCGAGTCTGCTAAGCAGGCTCTTTAATCTGCTGAGCTATCTGGCTGGTGGTTAGACCAATGTTAAGTGAGCTTTTTAAACAAATCTGTGAGTTAAGGTATGATTTCTTTCCCCCAGTATACTTGAGCTGCCTAAGATTCCATTAGTTGTGATACAATGGAACAGATGAAACATTTCTTTCCATCAAGTGACCTTATCACTCTTTTCACTTGCAGAAAACCTAAACAATGTGCACACTGTGTGCCTACAATACCTTTAAGGGCCCCCCATTGCCTGTAAGGTTAATTAGAATGCTTTACTCTTCTTTTACAAGCTGCTAACTTTCCAGATAGATAGAGTAATTCCCAATTCTCCTGATGTCTTTTGCATTTCTTCCTTTTCCCCCTCTCCTAAAATACCCTCTCTTACTTCTCTTCCCTTCTCTACTTCCTTCTACATTCTAAGTTCAAATATTAACATCAGTCTACCCTTCAGGGCTCAACTCAAATAGCACATCTTCCTCTGCAAATCTGTCCAGATTTCCCCAGAATAATGTACCATCTTCAAACTCCCTGCCCTCAGATCTTATGTGTTTCTCTGAAGGCCTTTGCTTTATTTCTCACACTGGGTTATGTGTCTGTCCCTACTCTACTAGGTTTATGAGGTGACTGAGGACAGAAAATGGATCTTGATCATCTTTATTACCCTTGCAGTAATGATGAGCACACAGTCTTCCATGCTGAATAAATGTCATATTTAATTAAAAATATTTAGTGTTGTCACCTTGGTGGTCACTACCCTGTTAAGAGAGGCTGAGGCTGGAAGAATATGCTGAATGCCAGACAAGGGGTAGACGGAGGGTAGCAGGGATGATAAAGACTGAAATGAATGTTAATACCCAAGCTTTTGATCACCACAATTTTGCCACGGATGGGATCTGCAAAAACAGAAATAAGAACTTCATCAAAATCAACAGAGGCCCGGGAGGAAAGAATGCTGGTTGTGTTGTTTACAGCTTCATTATTTCTCTGCAATCTTTGGAAGCTCATCTGTATAATTATGCATCCCAGCTTCTCACCAGGGCCTGGAATTTTCAAGTCTCGGAGCTGGCATTATTTGGGCTCAAACTAGGGAAAAAACAATTTGTTTTTCCTGTTCTTTTACTCAAAAACTACTGAGTGGGGTTCATAGTCACACTTGGGCCATACCCCAAGGAGCCTGGTGTTTTATAGATCCCCTTTCCCAAGAAGACAGGAGTGGGTACAGGATTGGGAAGGTGGCTTCCTGTGTTCTGTAAAAGATGTGGGAGGGAGGTAAAGTTCAAGCAATGCCAAGGCATGAAATGTCTTCGGGCAGAGGCTTGTGTCCACCACCAAAGATAATATCAGAGAAATAGAAGATGCATTTTTCATTTCTTAGGATCTGTCCTGGACCAGGGCTTATTTTGGTTAATTGTCTTCATAGCAGGATTTACTGAGCACCTGTTGTTAGCCTGCAATTGTTTAAGAAGCAACCAGTTTTGTGCAGATGGCATTATGTCTCCTGTAATGCAGCCTGTCTTGTGGACTATCTTCTCACTTCTTGCTATTTCTATGTTCTTAAGAGGCTTTGGGTACATGGAACTCAGACCAGAAAACAGCTATTTCAGACACAATGAGTATGTTAGTTGCTGAGATCCTCTTTCTATTTTATTGGTTGATTCTTTCTTTCTTTCTTTCTTTCTTTCTTTCTTTCTTTCTTTCTTTCTTTCTTGCTTGATTGCTTGCTTGCTTGCATTCTTTCTTTCTTTCTTTTTTTTTTTAATGGCCGGCTAGCCTACCCAGGGGGTGGGGCTGGAGCAGCATGTGTTGCTGGGAATTGAACTGCGGTCCCTGCAGTTGCCTAAGCTTGTTTAAGCAGATGCTTTAGACCGCTGAACCATCTTGCCAGCCCTATTGGTTGTTTCAAGTCGACCTCCTTTGACAATCACTACAGATACTGACTATCATTATAGGTCACTGACTTGAGACTTTTTCCCGTCAAATTAGGAAATAGTTTAAAATTGCAGAAATGCATAGATGGTGTAAACTCTAGACTGACCCGGAATTAATAAAAGCTGGCTTTTGGTCACATTGGTTGCATATTTTTTTTTTTTTTAAAGTGACCAAAACCTTATATTTACAGTTATGGCTTGTGTCTAGATGTGCTCCAAAGCCTTATGCAGTCATGGATGGGGTTTTTCAGTGGTGGTTGAATCTAGAGTGTGTGATGTTGGGATTGATTCATGGTGATCTAGGATGCTAGGATTAAGGGTGTCAGGACTACCTTCCCTATGTAGCCTGGATAAGGTAAAAGTAGCAGAAAGATGTTAAGTTCCATTCCTTGCTATTTTGCTACTTCTTCTCCATCATGAACTGTTTTTCCTCTTCAATGCCTGCCTGTCTGCCACATCACCCTGCTTTGGAGCCATCTAATTATGGACAAAACCTCTATAAACTGAGCTAAGTAAACCTTTCCTTCTTTAACTTTGGGTGTCAGGTATTTTGGCTTAGCAAAATATCTGAGTTTATACTTATATAAAATCTTCTTAGGGTAGCTAGGGAGATAGTTCTATAGCATAAGTACTTGTCTGGAAATTGCAAGGTCCAGTTTGATCACTGGTACTGTGTGCCATGGTCTGGCTCAGAACCCAGGCATGGTGGTGCATGACTGTAATCCCAGCAGCTGGGAAGGCTGAGATGGGAGGATCACTATGAATCTGAATTGTGTAGTGAGACTATATGTGTGTATATATATATAACAGCTCAGGGGCTCTAACAGTAAGCTATCGTTCTCCCCTGTTTAAGAATAAAAACGGTAAGAGTGATGGAGGGAACAAAAACCTGTGTGGGTGGAGGTGGCAGCTGGGGCAGAAAGCAGTTCTAGGCTCTCCCAACTGAACTACACATCCATTCAACCTGCCCATGTGCGTAGTCTCTTAACTGGGAAGGAAGAACAATTATATTCTGTTATGAGGACTTCAGAAAGTAGCTAGCAGACAGAGACTTTTGTTGTTTCAATGAAAAGGAGAGGAGACAAGAGCCTCTTTGTGCTCCATAACTGTCCAGTCCCCTAGCTACCCTTTCTTCCACAAGAATCCCCTCACAAAACTGTTAGTAAAAATCCTGCTAGTTAAATAGTAAGTTGGTTAAAAGACTTCTCTTTATAGTTCCTCAGCAAGAAAAGGTCACATACTCATTCTTAGTTGTAAGAAAAGATGGAAAAGTGAGTTTAAAATTTTTACCTCTGTAAATGTCTTTATAGCCACTGGAAAGGGAAGCAGGCAAGAAGAAAAAGGGGCTGGGAATTATTTCAGGGCTAGAGGATGCTGTGGAAATCCATGTGGGCAGATGTGGAAAGACTGGGTGGTTGAGGTCAGTGGTTTCCAAAGTCTACTTTCTTCTGTATTCCTTGGGGAGCTTGTAAAAATGAAGATTTCAATTGAAGTCAGAATTTCAAGGAGGTATCTGCATTCCTGTGTTCACTAAAGTATTACAACAATAAAGGTAAAGAATCAAACTCAGTGTTATTAGCAGACAAGTCGATAAAGCAAACATGTTATATACACACAATGAAATACTATTCAGCCATAAGAAAGAATGAAATTGTTATTTGTGAAAATAGGGATAAACTTGGAAGTCATTCTGCCAAGTGAAATAAACCAGGCACAGGAAGTCCACACTGGATGTTTTTATTTACATGCTATTTTAAAGAGTCAAACTCATGGAAGTCGAGAGTAGATGGTAGTTACTAGGGTTTAATTTGGGGTGGAAGGATAGGGAAATATTGGTCAAAGGGCAGAAAGTTTCAGTTAGGCAGAAGGAATAAGATCTGAGTCATATGAGATCAATGACTCCAAATAGAGACGGTTACTACTGTCATGTGCATTTCAAAATTGCCGAGAAAGTAGATTTGAAATGTTTATATCACAAAAAAGTAAGTGTGGTAAGTGATATGTGTGCTAATTAGCTCAATTTAATCATTTAATAGTATATCAAAACATCACATTGCAGTCCATAAATATATAAATATGTATAATTATTTGTCAGTTATATAAGCATATATATTTCTGGTTGCAGTGTTTTTGAATGGGAATCAGAACAAGATGAGCATCTGTAGTTTAGCAACACGCTCCCCTCCAGTGACTTTATTTATTTATTTATTTATTTGTTTCTTGTTTCAGAACCTTTATTTGTTTATTCACTCATTTTTATGGCCGGCTCAGCCCGCCCCGAGGGCAGGGCTGGCGCAGCATGTGGTGCCAGGGATTGAACTGCGGTCCCTGAAGCCGCCCAAGCTTTCCCAAGCAGGTGCTTTAGACCACTGAGCCATCCCGCCGGGCCCCTCCAGTGACTTTAATGTAGCCAGCTCCACACTGTTGGGTAGTATAGGGCAGCAGAGAGCAATGGCCTAGAGGTAGTCAGGCCTCAGCCCTGGCTGTCATGTGCTGGGCTGCACATAGGTCACTCAGCTTGGCAGTGCCTGTTTTGGAGCAGGGAAGTGGTATGTCCTTCCAGTTTTTAAACCAGAACCAAGGCTGTAGGGGTCCCTAGTATTGTCTCATCCTCCTTTGTTTCCTGACTCTGCTTCTTCACCCCATCTCTAATTTGGCTCCTCTTATCTATCCATCCATCCACCCACCCACTCACCTACACACACTTGTTCTGATTCCCATTTAAAAACACTGCAACCTTTTCTGGTCAAGGAGATTATGGGACCTCAGAAGAAAGGGATAAATGAACTGTAGTGTGTCTAAGGAGAGTCACTCAGAGAAAAACATTCTCTCAGGCTTTCACAGAAAGCAAACTGGCCAAGCAATGGCCGTGACTCATCCCGAAGGCTGACACTAACAACAGTTCTACAAAGTACTGTATATAGTTCCAAACTTAATCCTGAGGGGATTTGACCCTGGAAGATACAAAAAAATGAATGTTTTGTTATACAGGTCTTGCTTTGACTTGCCCTTGATCACACAGCAAAAAAGAAAAAAAAAAAAGCTTAATTACAATGTATAAAACACAGAGCTAGATTGGTGAGATGAGCTTTAGGAGGATTAGATCAATAGCCTCCAATATTACAAGCTTCACTGGTGGCCCACTGCAATTGCAGAACATTTGACTGTGTATTCATCTTCTTCCTCTTAGTCCAAAGAGAAGAATTTTCTTTTCCTTTGTTCTTCTTCTTCTTCCTCTTTTTTTCTTTTCTTTTTTTTTTCTTCTTAGCAACATCAATAGGGTGGTGGGTCATGCCCACACACTGTGCTCTGTAAAACTATTGTGAGGACAATATGCAGTGTGTCAACTTTTAAAATAAGAAAGGGGAAAAGAAAAAAAAAAGTAATGTTGATTGAATGTGTGAATGTTTAGTTGTTTGATCAATCTTATATACCTATATGTATTAATCTAAACTGATCTGATGATGAAAATATGTAATAGAACCATTGTTAAATTTATACAATAAAAATATTAAAATTCAAAAACACTGCAACCCAATTAGCCATCCACTCGTTCATCCATCCTTCTACCCACCCTCTCACCCATCCATCCATCCATCCATCCATCCATCCATCCATTCATCCATCCATCCATAAATGCTCAGTGAAGACAAACACTGTCCATTGCCTTAACAATCCTGTATTTACTTGTTTCTTTTAATCCTTCCTGATTCTTTCTTCAAGCTAATTTTATAATCATTATATCCTTTCCCAGTTCTTTACCACTTTTAATTCAAACTCTGTAAGAGCAGTAGCTTTATTCCACCCCCTAATGTCCTAGATGCTAAAAACACAGAACAGATTAGATACACAGTATAGACTCTCAGAGGCTCAATTTGAACTCTCTTTTTAAGAGGTGCTAGAATTCTAAAAAGTGATAGGAAGACTTCAAGATTCTTTTCTGTACGTAAGGACCTTAAGAGTCACCTCATTGTCCTAATAATAAATAAAAAATGGAATAAACTGAAAATACATTGTTATAAAAATTCCATAGTAGATAGTTAATAAAGTGAAAAGCTACTAAGATGTCCCTTCTAGAGATACCCCAATGCTCTGTAATTTTTTGTAATGATATTGGGAATGAGTTCCCTTCTCCCAGTGTGGTAACAAGCACCCTGGCAAGGGTACTCAGTTTTGTCTCGTGTTCCTCTTAATTACCCTTCAGAGTTCTGGGGACATGGCAATAAACCATTCTAAAATGCTGGAACAAAATTCAGGAACAGACAATCCCTTTGAACCACTTACACAGAATCAAGTACTATTTCCTATGAGGAACTTTCTCCTCAACCAAGAGTGAAACCTTGGGAGGGGAGACTTATTGTTCATTATAATTATTGTTCCAGGACTGAGACTTTCCTGGGTGACTGGAGCCTTTTTTCCCCAGGATCTTTATAATGAGATATATTTCTAACCCTTAGGATTAGGGTTTTTTTCTTTTAATTAATTAATTAATTAATTAATTAATTAATTGAGACAGTGTTCTGTTAAATTGTCTAGGCTGGACTAGACTTGCAAACCTCAGTTATCTAGAATGCTGGAAACACTACCAAACTGCATGTTTTGGCTGGAGTTTCTGGACATTCCTCAGTGGAAGCAGAGCAGGGCCCCATTATCGTCACCTTCCCCCAACCAGTCTTTTGCATTATTCTGCTGTGCTATCAAAGGAGTAGTAGAGGCCAAGCTGGCATGACACAGCTTGTGAGACAAAAGGGGGTCAGTTGATGAGTGTTTGATGAAAGCCCAGGAGGGAGGGCTGAGCTATCAGAATGAGAAAGCCATAGCAAGAGTGTGATGAGTGGGAGTATCAGAATGAGTGATGTGCAGTGTTCAGGGGTCAGAGCATTACAAAATGATTCTAGTTAATTATTTAGAGCACACCATCTATCGTATGGCAGGTGTGGACAGCTGGGATGGGATGCCTGTCTTTCTGTTTGCATCACTAGGAGAGGAAAGGGTGAAGCAGCTTTGCTTCATTCTTTAGATGGTGAGTTGAGAGATTATTAGGCTAGTGTGGGGGTCCTTGGAAGGGTGGGACCAGAGGGCAGGACCGCCCATTTGGGTTGTGGCATTGAATGTCATGGTGGTACTAACTTTCAGGCTTTGTGTGTGTGGAAAGTGAAGAGAAAAATTACCCCTAGTGACACAGTTCAAAACAGGATCATGTTGAAGAGGCCAAAGCTATCAGGGATGATGAGGAGAAACTGAGTGAGAGTGAGAGCAAGAGATAAGAGAGAGTTTATCTTTAGCTCTGCTTTTTTTTCTTAGTCATTTTCCTCTCTTCCATACCAAGTTGAACTATTCTTGTATCCAGTGCCAACCTGCTTTCCTGGGTGCTGCCATCTTGGCTTGCATACTGTTGCCTCTCTGGTGCTGGAAACCTGGCCTGTCTGGCACGACCCTGGGCTCTGCATGGTGATCCCTACCCTCTTGTTGCTTGTATGAGTCCATCTCATTTTCCAAATCCAAGAAAAACCTCTGCAATGCTGAGCCAGGCATATGAGTAGCTGAATAAGTGCCCCCTCCATCCCTTGGCTTGAACTAAGTTGTTAGGGAAGGGCCAGATAATAAGGAGCAGAATAGAGAATAGAGTATCAGAATCTAAGGAGACAAAACAATCATGGAGCAGGTAGAGCATAGCTGAGGGGTCCACAGTGTAGACCTGGAGTGAAACACACTCCAGAGGAGAGATGAAGGGGAAACAACCCTGTCTTGAATGACCTGGGAGCTCAGAAAAAAAATGCAATAATAATGACATTGAGCTTCCTTTTTCTCATCTGTAAAATGGAACTAAAAATACAAGCTGCTGTGAAGACTAAATGAGGTGATGCAGGCAGAAACCAGGCAGAGAAGCAACTCTCTGTACAAATGCTAGCTACACATATGTGCCCTACTCAGGTGACCATGTGATTTCCCAACAGGAAGCAGTGGCCAGCACTTTCTTTACCTATTCACTTCACTTTGGGGAAATCCTGTTTTGAAGAAAGGAGTTTTAGACATTGAGAACTGGTGGAAGAAGTGATTGCGAGTGGAAACTTTCACATTCCTCTTGTAGTGAGCTACTCAGCCAGCTGCTTGGCACCCTTGGCCAACCTGCAGCCTCTATCCTTAGCTTCTGAAATTCTATGCCTCCTTGGGGCTGAACATCAGAGAAAGCAAACAGGAAAGCAAGCAAGGCACCCAAGGCTAAGCAAACAGCCATGGGGGCTGTGCTGCAGGCCTCTGCAGTCTGCTTCTGGGTTTGGCTCTGGAGCTGTCCAGGCATATGACCGGGATGTTCTTCAATTCTTTGTGTCTTTCAGGTAAGAGAGGATAGTGTCTTTCAACTCTGACAGAAGTGGTGATCTGCTACAAAATACCGTGGAACATAGGTCCATGCTATACAGAGAGATCCATGATGCTCCCTGAAACAAAGGGCAGTAGCAGGGGTTGGGGGGTGAGGTTGTATAGGAAACAGGGCCTGTGTTTGCATGTGTTGTGTGGTTTGGGTTGGGTTGGGCTTCACCTCCTGGGTCATCCATGCATTGTCCTAAGGAAGCACTTACTCTGGGCCCTGTGAACTGCGGATGTGTAATCTTTCCTGCCTATGCTCTTGGTTAGTTTTTCAAGTTCAAATGCTTGCATAGTCTCCGTGAATTTTTATTTTTATTTTTATTTTTTATTTATTTTTTTTTCCCGTGCATTTTTAAACATGGCCTCTGCTATGGCTGGCCTTAGAATGTAGCAACAAGTTGTTTAGTCTCCCAGTGCCTAAGGAACACAGGGCAAAGATTCAGCCTCTTCTAAGCAGAGGAGGGACAAATCAATTGCAAGCATCCCGGGCTCTGCCCCTCTGTTACTATACTTGTGGAATCTCAGTATTAGACCTGTGTGTGCTTGGTACCAGTTACATTGTCAGGCACCTAACTGGTACTAAATAAACATTTTATGGAGAGTGACTAAGGAAATTATCTTTCATAACCTACTAAGCTAACAGGTTCAGTAAGGGTCCAGGTAATAGAATTGATATTTAGTGGGTACATAGTAAATGCCAGGAAGCTTTCTGAGTGGGTTTTGACCCACTAGCCTGACTCTCAGAAGTCAGTATAAGAATTGCTCCAATTTACTGGTGAAGGCATAGGGGCATAGAGCGGTGAAGATACTGGCCCAAGGTCTAGAACTTCTAAGTGGACAAGTTGGGATTTGTCCTAAAAGCATCCTGGCTAAGGAGTTTGTGGGCTTGAACCCTGTGCTGTGAGGATGTAAGGATGAGCGTTGCCTTCCAGGATCAGCTGAAGCCTGGGCGGTGCTAGGAATGATCACTGAGAGGGACCAGGGCCCTAAGAAGCATCTGCAGGCCACGCAGTGCTGGAGTAGGCTCCCGTGTCATTTACTCAGTGGAGCGTCCCTTGCTCCTGCCTGGCACACAGAGGCCCCATGTGTTCATGGATTCTCATCTGTTCCAATGCCTTTGAGGCTGATTGGCTGGTGGTGCACAGTGGGGATGGAGATGTTTGCTCTCGTGCTCCCTCTGGCTTGTTCGCTAACATATCCCAGTGCTTCTCCAGTGAAGACATTCAAGGTTTCCTCCCGGAGGTTTGGCACCTCTGTGTGAGCCCTGCCGCAGCCCACAGTATGTGCTTTATATCAAGCTGTCTGCCACCCATCTCTCCCTGAGTGTTTCCACATCTGGGTTGGGCTCAAGGTGACCCAAGGGATACCCAGGGCATGGTTCTAACCCTCCAGCTTCCTGATTTACCTCGAGGGAGAAGAAATGAGCTGTATGTGAGCACAGAACCCAGGGCTAGGTGACAAGGTTACTGTTAAGCGTGAGACAGAATTGAGAGGAGAGATATAGGAGGAAACAGGCCAGCATGAGCCAGGCAATCCAGTCCCAGAGAGTCCAGTCACACATTCTACCTTTTGGTCACTTATGTCTTCTTTCTAGACTTCAGCTACCGTTCAAAAAAAAAAAAAAAACAAAACAAAAACAAACAAAAAAAAACAAGCAGATTAACCTAAACTGTTGTGATTGTTTCTACTCTAAAATTTAACCACTCTGGGAATTCCTGGGTGAAGAGGGCCTTTGAAGATTGGCCCCAAATGTAGAAGGCCTTGATGCGGGTACAGAGGAGCTAGTCAATATTTTCTTGAAATCTCCAGCCAGAACTCCTGGGCTACCCCAGGCCCATCCCTCCTCATCAAGAAGGCATTAGCCTCTCTGTCCCATGGCAGGTTGACCGCAGTGCTCCCAGGCCTAGCGCTTCAGTGTTTGCAATTAGTTCTCTCCTTCTCCCGGACACCACCCAGCTGTGCTCAGTCCATTTCCTTCCCTCTTCATGCGTTCCTCTCCCCCTCTGCTCTTTTCTCCTCCTCTCCCACTATCCTGGTACTCCCTTTTCCAGAACTTTCACACCAGCTCATCATCTGTCTTCTGGGAGTGCTGCAGGTCCTGGCGCTCCCCTTCCAGTGTGTTTGGGGGACAGGTGGGGTTGGGCTGAGGGGAGAGAATGAGATTCGCCCCTCCCTGGATACAGGGAGAATAATGATCCCGAGCACTTCCCTCCCAGGGCATGATGAGAGTCTGAGTTAATGCCCATAAAGTATCATAATTACTCCATGGAGTCATCTGATGGAGCGACGAGCAACTGGGCATCTGGCTCTAATTTACTTAGAGCTGGCAAATTCAGGCAGAGGCAGCAGCCTCATTTTTTTTTTTTCCTTTTTGTACCAAGCATTCTCCCTACCATAGAGCTAAAATTCTAAACAGAGCCTGACACCACCTAGTGAAATACAAATATGTTAGATTCCTGACTCATGCGACCTATGTTTGGAAGCTCCATGGGCTAAGGTCTCTTCATCCCTACTCCATACCTTACACAGAGATTAGGAAAGAGAATATGAGCCTTTAGCTGACATAATCTCCATGGGTCCTCTGGTGGATAGTGGGCCTTGGGGAAAAAACTTTCTTTCTTTTTTTTTTTTTTTTTTTTTAAAAATATATTTAGCACAGGGTCTATAGGGTCTCACAGGATTCATCAGACTCACAGTTTCAATTGTTGTCTCAGGGCACCCTGGGGGAGGGGCCGGTGTGGCCTGGTGATGGAATCCTGGTCCTCTAGCCCTTGCCTAAGTAGGCACTTTAGTCTTCAGAGCTGTCTGGCTGGCCCTAAACTTCATGTTTTTCTAAGCACATACTGTTTTCTCCCCTCCTTCCCTTCTGTGATTTTTTTCCTGTATTTGTAGATGACATGCCCTATGATGGACAGGACACTAGATTTTCCCTTTGGGATGTCCAAAGAAGATGAAGGGAGAGAAACTGCCAACCCAGAACTCAGAATCAGCTAATAGTTTTGAGGTGTCCCTGCTTCAAAGTCCCCCTCATTTTTCTCTCCATCTCCTCCCTCGGGCATCTCTCCTGCCTTGCAGTGCTCCTCCGTCTGCACTTTGGACCGTGCTGCTCCTCCTTCTGGGGTCTCTTCCCTTGCTCATCACCAACACTCGCCCACTATGTACCTCATGTTGGTCCCTGGGATGCTGTGTTAACGGGGATCTTGCTGACCCTGGACCACTTCATTCAGCCATCTGTTCTGCCCAGCCCAGGCTCTTTTGGCTTACGGATGCACAGGTTTCCATTGTAGGTGAACATTATGGCTTCTTATGGCGGCCTTTGTGGGGAAAACCATGCCCTTGCTTTATTGATTCAGTGCCATAAGGCTGGAAGCAAATTTCTCCAGTCTGCCTTTGTTCCTTGCTCAGCAGAATGTGTGACCACTTCTGGTCACAGATTTCCAGCTGTCCCTTCCATCACAGACTCTGGATGTGACATTTCCTTCACAGCCCCTTGTGCTCCTGAGTGGCTATACTTTGTAACAGAATCAAACCAGAACCACAGCACTGCTGTAGCTCAGGTCTTCTTCCCCGGAGTCCAGGTCTTTCAACAATGGACTCAAACATGACATTGTTGACCACCCCTGTCCTGGTAGGCCCCTCTCTCCTGATACCTCCCCTGAGCATCTTAGCTTGTTTCTGTCACTGAAATATAATTACCTTGAAAGAAGAGACAATAATTTAGAATAGCATCTTAACAAACCTCAATAAATATTTGCTGATTAATTGATTTGCCAACATTACTGCACCATAATCCAATTTCTGTTGTTTGGCATTGAATTTATTAATGTCTTCCATTAGGTGGCTAAAGTCCTAGGGTTTGTGACCCCAAACTCAGGAGAGGTAGATTATGATGCTGGCAGGAGGGATTAGTAGGCAAAGGCATTTGGTGACATCCTGGAGTATGTGGCTAGCCTTGAGTTACAAATTCTTTAATTTTGGCATTGTGTAGCTCTGTTAGAAGGAGAGGTCATTTGTTAAAGTCAGTAAACCTTGTGTTCCCTGGGACTTGCACTGTACTAAATTATTGGGCACACTTGTAAACCTAAGCACCTTCTCTCCCTGGCAGGCAGCAATGACTATAAGAGAAAACAACTGCTTTCACTTTGAATGCACCAATGTTTTCATTTATCACAGAAATAAAAAAGTGACCTTAATGAGTAAGTTCATAAAATATCATTCCCACTTTACAGAACTGGTTCAGATTTCCTGTCTTATCTCTCTCCTTCACTCCCCTGCCCACTTCTGTAGCCTCTGACTCAGGGAAGAACTTCCTCTGGATTCATACTGGCTATCATGCCCAGTACTGAGAGGAACAAGAAAACTGAATCAGAAACATTATCTGCACACATTGCTTTACCAACAGGAGAAGGTAGAGGAGTCCAAAAAATAAGCTTGTGGTAAGAAAGGCTAGAGTGACCCAGGTGTTGTCTCTCCAGCATAAAGTCTGCCACTGTATAAACTCCTGGCTGGAATGGAAACTCCCTTGCCACTTGTACAGAGGTCACTAGTGCCTTGAGCTAACTGGCTGCTGGCTGCCCTTCCTGCGAAGTTCTCCACTGGCCCCTTGAATTGGGCAGGGCAACCTCGTGCCCCCTTCCTTGGGCTTTCCATCCCAGCCTGGGGAGAGGCAGAGGTCTATTCCAGGGGCCCTGAGCCACATCCAGCTTCCTGTCTCTTTTTCTTTTGTTAAAGCCAAATGAAACAATGTAATTAGCTTGTTACAATTAAAGTGACTCGACTGGATAAATTGTAATCACCCAGAATCAAGTCAGGCATCCCTGCAGGTCCCGGACATCGCAGCTGAGCTGCCTCATTTGCATAATTAAAATATACAAATGATAATGGATTTTGTACTCAATTTCCAGCGGCTGTGAATTTTGAGAAACTCTGAAATTAGAATAACAGAGATGAAGCCTGCCTAGAGGTAATGGGGATGACAAGTTTTGACAGTAGGGGTGTTTATAACGCTAGTTTCTCGCTACAAAATAAATAAGTACAAAAAAGATTAGAGAGCGATATTAGTTAATAGTTCCATGGGCAGTGGGAAGGGGAGATAGACTATGATTACCTCTGTGAATTTATACTGCGTTTTCTTTCTTTTTCTTTCCTTTTTTCTTTTTCTTTTTTTTTCTGACAGGCTCATGCCTAACCTTAGGGGATAACTTCCCCCCTGATTATGAGAAATTGAGAATGAATTAAATGCATAAGAAGGGTTGTCACAGATCGACTCACCAAAGGAAAAGAAGAGAAATGAAATTAGTCCTGCTGCTCTTGCTTCCAGCTAGGCGTGGATGGAAGGCGAAGTGTTCAGAAGGGGGCAGAGATGGCAAGGCAGCAGGGAGGGGGCAGTGGTCAGGAGAAGGAGGGCTTGGCATGCCAGGGAAGGAACGGGGAAAGACGGCGGTAAGAGCTCAGGCAGAACTGAACGTGGGGGAGCCAGGGTGAACAACGACCTCAGCGATGAGATTTAAGAGTCTTGGACAGGCCCCTCTGCTGAAAACCTGTTCTGCAAAGGGGACTAAGAATCCTGGTAGATACATAATGTGTTTTCTGCCAAACGCTTCATTTAAAAATGCAAATAAGGGCATCCACTTTCTTCCCATCAATTCCATGAGGGCAGGCACTAGGTCTGTCCTAATTTTCTGGCATTCCCAGACTTAGAACATTGTAGGTCCTTAAATGAGTATTTGTGAGGGAGCAAATGTGTAGGTGGGAGAAACTGAGGGTGATGTAAGAATATTGGGAATGGAGGGGCAAAGCCCCTGGGGCCCAACCACCGACTTTCCCATTTCTGCTGGTGTTAGTAGAGTCTTGGCTAGTGGAATACTGCTACTGAGAATGGCTGCAAGATGGCAAAGTCCGTCTTTCTGGAGCAAGCCTGCCATCGTCTGTGGTACAGATATTGCAGTAGAAGCTGCACAGACCCCTTTTCCAGGAACAGATAGGCAGCCCACGAGGCATGAGCTAAGGAGGGCCAGGCCCCCTGCTCTCTGGGAAAGAAATCTAGAACCAAGGTTCTGGGTGTCTCCACTGACAGCCCCAGGACATATGTCCAAAGAGACAAGGATGGAAGCTGTAGTGCCGGGGAAACGGGCATCACTCGGGCCACTGTATCCTTCCACTTCACTAAGGAGTGCATGAAGGGTGCATCAGAAAATTGACCGAGTCAGTTCACTTTGTGGCCATATGATGGCGTGAAATATGAGGAGAGTGCTTGGAGGAAGTACATTAATACACCAGACCTTGGACAGGGCTGGTGCCTGGACATTTCAGGTGAATGATGAGGAAAGCCAGCCACATCCTTGTGGGTCAAAACAGGTGATGGATAACTTCAGAATGCTTTAGGCCTGCTGTAATTGTCATCGTCTTATGGGATCAGAAATGCAGTGTCAGGCTGTCCATTTGTTCATCTAGTCTTGACATCTTCCTCCCAAAGAGGGCATTTGGTGAGCACCACATCAAAGGTTCGAAATCTCTGGAATCAACCCCACTCTCAACTTCATCTTGAGAATTTTTGCAAGTTTATCTTGCCTTAAAACCTTAGCAGTCCTGCCTGATGTCCTGTCATGGATTTTCTGGTTTTTTTTTTGTTTGTTTGTTTTTGTTTTTTATAAGTGGTTTGATTCATCTAGGCCACATATTTCTTCTTTTCAGTTTGGGAGGCACAGGTGGCCAGATTCTGTCCAATGAGCTGAGTGTTCCATCTGCTTTCATGCCTCTTAGAGCTAGCAGCCATAGTTTTCACCTCTTGAGTTTCCATACCTCAGCCACTCTTACTTGTCTCCAGTTCATTTAATTGCTTTCTTGGCCTGCCTAGAAGTGTACAGGATATTTCGCAATGGTAGGAATCTGATTTTTGAAATGGCAAAAATTCTAAAATCCTTTCTTGGAAGTAATGGGCCCTTCACTTAGCCTTCAGAGGGACTGACATGTTCCAGATGGCAGGCCAGACTCTAGGCCACACAATAGAGAGAAAGGTTGATCTTCAGGAAGATGGCATTGGCCATGAAGTAGGAGTCATGGCATTGCCACTGCAGTCAGGGAGGCTGGCTTTTTCTCCCATAGTAGGAAGAAGAGAGGGCCTATTAATGAAGTGTTAGATGGGTAGTGCCCAGGTATGTGCACTGAGAGAGGTGGGGATGGTGCCTGCCATCCCTCTACTTAGACTCTGGACAGAATATACTATATAGCATAATGGTACAAAATGTAAGTGCCATCTGATCCAGGCTTGTATCTATTTTATTATTATATTCCTAGCCCCTTGAATAGGCTCTAACATGTAATAGTTGCTTAGTATTTGTGAAATAAATTAATCAATACATGCTATTTTTTAAAGGTCAAGGAGATAGCTCAGTGGAATAAGTGTTCATCTGGCAAGCACAGGGTCCTGAGTTCAATCCTTGGTACCACCAAAAAAAGAAAAATCTATTTTCCTATCTTTAAATATATCATTCGGGGGGCCCGGCGGGATGGCTCAGTGGTCTAAAGCGCCTGCTTGGGAAAGCTTGGGTGGCTTCAGGGACCGCGGTTCCATCCCCGGCACCACATGCTGCGCCAGCCCTGCCCTCGGGGTGGGCTGGGCCGGCCATGAAAATGAGTGAATAAACAAAGGTTCTGAAACAAGAAAAAATAATAATAAATAAAATTAAAAAAAAAATAAATATATCATTCGGGCCTGGCAGGATGGCTCAGTGGTCTAAAGCACCTGCTTAGGAAAGCTTAGGCAGCTGTAGGGACTGCGGTTCAATCCCCAGCAACATATGCTGCACCAGCCCTGCCCTCAGGGCAGGCTGAGCCAGCCATGACAATAAATACATAAACAAACAAAAGTTCTGAAACAAGAAAAAAAAAAAATAAAAAATTCTAAAAAAATAAAATAAAGGTCAAGGTAGATTATGTAACATTATAAAAAAAGAAAAATTATTCTTAAGTTCAAGTGATTTAATTTATTACTAAATCTATCAATTGATATTAATATTGTTTTAGGCTGGCTCAGATCTTGTGTTTCTTTTTAATGTTTTCAAGTTTTTGAAAGAGTATGAAATAGTAAAACAATCATTTAAAATGGTACAAAATTTCACTAAACAAGCAATAGGACTTCACCATTGGTTGCATAGTATTATCTTCAAATTAGTTGTT